>NSMO01014327.1:0-67917 GCA_002588565.1 Coelastrella sp. UTEX B 3026 | reverse complement strand
ACGCTGACCCTGTGTTTCACTTCACTTCAGGTAAACTGGTGGTGCAGTCGATGGTTTTGAAGTGTCAGTGTCAGAGCCTGTCAGAGCTTGATCAGAGCAGCCCAAGACTCTTTCGGGTGGCGTACCCCATGCATGGCACGACAGCTTTTGCCAGCGCATCTATCCTGTTTGCATTGGCTCAGTCTCTTTTACAAACTATCACGAGGTTTTTACTTCTGTTAGGGTGGGCCAGAAACCGCGTCTCCCCCCCCCCTTTACCGTGGTTTGTGGTCCGCCCCCAGTACGGTTGCTGTTTGGCTCGTGCGCTTTTGTTCCATTTACTAACTGCATACACGTGCAAGTTCCTCGCACTGTTGGCAAGGAGTCGACATCTGCCTCCAACTTCAAACTTACACTTACTTGGTCGGTGGCCTGGAATCCAGGCGCACGCTTAGTTGGCAGCAGGCTGAGGTTCAGCAAAGTGGAACAAGTGCGATATGTCGCTTGTGCAGCCAAACAATATTTCCGGACCGCACCCCTTAGGGACCAATGCCTCATTGTGGTTAAAAGCTGCTGCTGTCGACAGCAGATAGCCTGCATGCACTGCGCAGTGGCATGCTAGGGGTCGCCACCCAAGGTTGGTTATCAAGAGCATCCAGTCCGAATGGATGCTCTTGACAACCAACCTTGGGTGGCGCCCCCTAGCATGCCACTGCAGCTTCGACCAGCACATCTATCTTGTAAAAGTAACGGAGCCAATGCAACAAGATAGATGCGCTGGCAAAGCTGCAGTGCCATGCACGGGGTCTATCTTGTTGCATTTTGCAATGGCAGTAGCCAGATCATTACGCTGGCCAATTGCGATAACGCAAACTCTGCAAAGCCAAACAAGCACTCTTCTCACACTTGATGCAAGTTAGCAATTACTGCAATATCTCTGATCTGCACATCACTCTCTCAGTGCCTTCTGTATAAAGATCCTATCCAGGCTCATAGCGCTATCACCATCATCTACAGCACTGCTGCTGCCGCTGCTAGCACTGCTGTCAGAGCTCCCACTGATCTCAGAAAACAGCTCCAGGCCTTGTCTGCCGATCACAGCTAGCTTATAAGTGAAGAATCCAACTAGCATCCCGTAGAATTCCAGGTGGTACCCAAACTGATCAGCATAGAGCTCGTTCCATCTGTTGTATGTTAGGGCTAGCACAACCGGGATTAGTAGGCGGGGCTGGCCTAGGGTGCTTTTTGCGCCTGCGCCCTGATCACCAACTGCGAGGACAACAAAGGAGGAGCAACAGAGACATGATTGCGGCGATTGAGTATGTGCCAACACATGGCGTTTGTTGTTTGCATTGCCTCATGAATCTACATGATGTGGCAATGCCTCACACCAACTACAAGAGTCGCAGGTGGACTGAGCTAGGGTGCTTGAACGCCATATGTACCAAGGCCGTGCGGATGCAGCGAGCCACATGTTTTTCTGCAACTGTCGCACTCATCTGCGGGCAGCTGGGTATAAAGCACGAAGATGCCAGTTGAAGTTTGGCTTGCTCAAGTCACATTGCATGAGCATACTCCAGCAGCTCACTGCGAGTGTCTGAGTCCAAGTCTGGACCCAGACACTGACAGTGAGCTGCTGGAGTACTCTGCACGCTCAGCTGCACGCAGGTAATCCAGCAGCTGCACTTCAAAGGAGTATGTGGCATTAAGATGAGGGCACATACACACACATGACAGTTTCACGCATGTTGTAGCTATTCAAACTGCAAGCACGCTGCGGCAGATCAAAACACCCCAAGGATTCAGCACCGTTCTGAACAAAACTCAATTCCAGGCCGCACCTGCATCAACAGTCCTGCTGAGAAGCCTCAAGTATGTCAACCCAGATGATGCGCCTAGAGCATAGCTGATAGCAATGTCCTTAGTGTAACAATAATAACATGTCGCGGTCCCCAGCAGCCCCAGCGCCAGCGTCCAACCCTGAAACTCTGTTTTGAGCTTCTCATAGCGTTGCTTCTCAAGTGCTGCTGTTGCTGCTCGTGCTGCTGCTTCCTCTGGTGACATTGCACCTACTGCTGATATGGTTGCAATGTTGCCAGCACCAGCTGCACGTGTCGACCGCTTGAACCTGTGGAATGCAGCAACAGCGGAACAGAACTTGCACGCAAGATGCTAGGGTGCTATGTGCGTGACAAGCAGATCAGACAAGCAACTTCTGGACTGATGCAGTTGCAGTGGGACACTATCTCACTGCTGCTGCTATTGCTGCTGCAACAGTGTGTGGCCCCTGCATAGTTTACCATTGCTGCCGCCAACAGTACACAGCTTGGCTTGCTTGAAGCGACCCAGCCTGACATTTAAACTTGAGGAGGTTAGAACCTTCCCACACTCACCGCCTTGCTTCATTCTTGGTGGGCAAGTCCTTGTACTGATATGATGGTGATGCTCCTGCACCACGCGCTTGCGGCTGCAACTGCTGCTGCTGCTGCTGACTGCCAGCCTTACTGCTGCTGCCAGTACTGCTCTGGCCAACAGCTGCTGCTGTTGCTGGTGCTGCCTTGCGCTGCTGCTCTGCTTTCTCCCTCGCAATACGGAGCTGCTCTGAAAGGTCCACGTTGAGGTCTTCTAGAGCACCTAAGCGACTGAAACTCACGACACCTGGCCAGCCAGAGCACAAAAAGCAAGATCGATAATTGATAGCAGTCCCTGGGCAGAGCCTGGCTTCTCAAAGTGACAAGCTCACAGCAACGTATGCAGACTTAGTGGCATGCCACACTTCCGTACTTGCATAGTCATACAGGCCTGCTTCTGCATCCTGGCTCCACCGCAGAGGCTTTTCATGCGGTTTGCCCTCATTGGCAACAGCCTGTTGGAGGCAATGTCCTATTGTGTTGCTATTGCTGCTGCAACCAGCATGATACGCAACACCATCAGCCAGCCCCCCACCTGGGCCTGTGACAGCATCAACCTCCCCCGATGCCTTTTTCCTCCTGTATTCCGCCTGCTGTCGCTCCAAATCTTCTTGACGTTTGAGCTGCTCTTGCCAGTTGGTTTGCCAGATGAACTCTGGTTTCCACCTGCCACCCTTTTTAGTCGGGTCAAATCGCTCGCCCGCTTTTGAATACACCTGCGCAGGAGCAGTGAGTGGTGCTGACCATAATGGTTTGATGCGGTCTGAGCCAGGTTGAGCGTCTGGGAGTCATGCAGTGCTTATGCTGCTACAGGGACACTACTGCAGCTTATGCAATGGCTCACACTACAGGGAACGGCACAGCCACCATGCAGACTGCCAATATAGTCTGGTATTGCTCCACAATAGTTTGCGAGCCTCGCAGGAGCAATGACGCCCCATTGCAGCCCTACCTCCTGCTTGGGGTCTGCTATGCTGAACAGTCCTGTTTTGGGGAACGCTTTGTCTACTATGGGGGATTGCGGCTGCGCAGGCGCTGGGTCTGTTTTCTGCTGACTTTCTGCCGGATTTGCGCTCGCTGTATCCGGCTGCGCTGACCGAAGGTGCCAGTTCTGCCGGACTGATGGGGTTGCTGGAACTCTAGGGTGCATGGCCCCTAAAAGTCGGTCGGTTGGCCGCATGGACTTCATTTTGCTGTATTATTGGAAGCAGATACACTGGTTAAGCAACTGGAGACGGGAATGCTCACGACACTCTGCGGGGGGGACCGTTGCCGCAGACCTCCCTAGAACTACTGAAGAGCTGTTTAGCTAGCATGCTGGATACAGCTGGGGTATGGGCCTACGAGCTCCGGCCATAACAGCACGAGGCTGGTCGGCGGGACTTGTAGTGCTCATGTTATCATAAGTCCTGAGGACGAGCAGGTCGAGGTACCCCGCGCACTAGACACCAGGACCGGAGGTTGCCGTGAAAACCGGCGGAGACTCAACCGGCGAAGTCTCTTTCAAAGAGACTCGGCCAATCCGCTGCTTGGGTTGCCTGCTGCAGCTACCCAGGCCGCAGTGTGCGAATATACTGCCTGCCTGCACGACGCTGCATAGGCTTCGTAACGTGCCCTGTGAGGTGTTAAACTCCATTCACCCTAGGATCAAGCTGTGCTGTCATGGGTACCAGTCTCAACCTGACAACCAGGCTGTCATGTGAAAAGGACTGCAGGATCACAGCATACATAGCACACACTTGCAGGACATCCAGCTACCCAGCGACGACAAGTATTTCAGTACAAAAGGCATGCAAACCAAGGATAAGATCACGGGAACAGCTGGCTGATCGCAAACAGTAAACAGGTCTTGAGCCACACACCACAGGATCACTACCCTAACATTGATCACGGCAACACCAGGCCAGTTCAATCAGCACGTTGACGCCTGCTGCTAGTCATAGTCAGTGCAATCTGTGCTGCTTATGTAATTGGTCCGACTTATGTTGATCAGCTGGAAGCTGCTGCAGTGCTGCCACCACATTGGTGATGTCAGCAACAGCAGCGGCAGCAGAGCTGCTACCCACCCCCTTAGCAACACTAGCTGCCGCTGCTGCGTTTGTACCCGCACGTGTGGCTACTGTCTCCCTGAATGTACCACGTACAATGGTGTTCTTAGGTTGCCACAGGTTGGGCTGAACCACCACATGAGCCGACCGTGGTACTAACTCCTGCCCGGGTGTCTCTGCTGCTGGCAGTGCCGGCTTGGCCTGCGTCTGATGGTGGACAACTTCAATGCCGTATGCTGCTGCTAGGTGGTCAACTCGCTCTATGACCTGCTGCAGTGCATCTACTTGTGTTGCTGCGGAAACAAGCTTGCGGGTCGCTTCTCTGGCTGTCACATCACTGCCCTTTTGACCTGCAGAGAAAAGGATGCAGCATCGGTGAGGTTTACACGCTTGCCTCTCAGATGCAGTGGCTGACAGGGATGTTGCACTTGTGGCTGCCAGGACTGCCCACGCTCTCTTCAACAGCACTTGATGTACCACCAGCATCGGCTGCAAGATTGTCAACATATTCATTTGGCATGTGACATCAGACATATGTAGTCAGCACATGCACATACACGACACCAAAGCACGCCGTAACACGATCAAAGCCCACCTTCCAGGCGCTCGATATACTTGCGCTCCATCTCCATCTTTCTCTGCAGCAGCAGGTTAATCTGCTCCCAGAGCTTGACGGCAGTAGGTGCTGACTGTGCAACTGCCAAAGCACCCTCATTACTGCGCACCAGGGAGGACAGGATGCCAACAGTAGCCAGGAAGATGTCCTACAGAGCAAAGAGACACAACACAGTGACAGTTTGTCAGCTGTTGACACCATTGGTGGACTGTGCGATTGAGGAACTGCCTGGTGTCACGCAAGCAGCCAGCCTGTGTGTAAGTTCATATGTATGTCACATCTGGAGCTGCATAAGTGCATACATCAGAACACAGGTGTGGGTCAGTCATACCAGCCTGGAAGCTTGAAACCCCAGGAGCCCTCAAAGAGAAGCATTGAGCCCTGCTAACCAGCTAGCAAGTAGTCACAATCGTCCCAACACTGCCAGGCCTCCACCAGTCCCTGTTTCCTTACCTCTGTGTCCCTGAACATCTGGAGCCTCTCACTGAGCACCATGATGCACTCAGGAGCATGCAGCACTCCAGGCAGCAGATCAGGCCACCTGCATACACAGCACCGGCAAGTATGCTTGGCACTCCCCAGACTGCTCAAGTGAGCTGGAACTATAACTGTATGGCATACGATGTGCCAGGTGATGTTGCTGTGCCTTCGAAAGCCTGGCTATGCAGGAGGGCCACCTTCACCAGTCCTCAGTCACTCCCAGGAAACAGCTCTGCATGGAGCTGGCATACCAAGCGCCAGACGTTACGCCTCTGTTACCTGCATATGTTGGCCAGGCAAGCTAGTGCATGTCCCAGCATCTCCATGTGTGGCTTGCTGCGGTTGCAGCTGCGCATGAACTCCAGCAGTGCCCGTATGCCCTCGCTGTCAACCATCAGCTGGCAGCAAGCTTTGCTGTACCGAGTGCTGAACTCAATAGCAGCAACAGCTGTGATAACCTGCAGGCAAGTGCAAAACAGTAGTCAGTAGCTGACCTAGAGCTTCCTGATTGCTGATGCACACAAGCGTGTGATACCACAATACCGCAAACTTATTCATGGTCACTGCAAGACCTGTGTCTGCCCCACAAGCCATAGTGGCAGGCATGATGATGTCGGGGCACTTGACTTGACAGCTGCAAGGTGGCATTCATGGTGCAGCTGGAGTCTGTGACCAACCTGTGAGCACTGCTTGCTAGCCAGCAGCACATCCAGGGCCTCCCTTGTGCGGACACCAATGGTCCGTCTGGGTGGTGCTGACACTGCAGCCGCGATGCGGCGGCGAGCATCCCTGCCAGCACGCCCACAGCTCTTCCTGACCTTGTAACCACGCCACAGGGCCTGCACAAACCAATTCAAGGTCTTACGCACTATGTCTCTGATGTTGCAGGACAAGCAGACAGTGAACATCCTGCAAATCTGATTACCAATTGCCACCTTGCTGTGCCCTGACAACTGCAAACAGAGCATGGGATGCAAGGCACACTGTGGTATGGGCAGCAGAAGGCAGCCAATAGCCACTGCCAATGCGTGCCTGGAGTAGCACACAGAGCTGTGGCTGGACTTGTGTCTGGTCCAGAGCTCCTATAGAGTAGGTGTGTAGCCCAAAACCCTACCTGCAGCCTCTTGATGCCTGCAATCTGCCGTGCGGTAATCTTGCGCACTTGCCAACCTCGGACTGCGCTCTGTATGACCAGCACTGCTGCTTCACGTGCTGCTGCCTCATGCTGCTGCTGCCACAAGGCCTGCTGGGCTGCACTGATGATGGTCCGCCATGCAACTCGAGCTTTGCGTCGTGGCAGCTCCTCCTGAAGCTTGTGCAGCAGGACTCTGGCCTGCCTGCACCTCCATGCCTGCAGCAGTGAGTAAAGTGCAAGAGTGAGCACTTGGTGAACTGTTGTGAGCCAGCTGCCCAGGAGCCATTACAGCAAGAGAGGGGTTGTGGGTGTTGTAGACAGCACCCAGAAGCCTCCCAGCAGCGCACTGGGGCCAATCATACGAGCCACAGTCAGCTCCATAGCTGCAGAAGAGTGAAAGCACAAAACAGCCAAAACACATACAGTGTGTCTGCAAACTGACAAACCGGCGAACAGTGTAGTGATTTGTCTCTGCAGCAAACCTCCAACACCTACCTGCTGGAGCACAACTGCTGCTTTGAGATGCTGGTAAGCCCGCCAGACTGGTGTAAATCTCTGCCGCTGGCGGTAACCCCTCCAGGCTGCTGAGATGGTGGTGGCTGCACGTGACCTGGTGCGCAGCATGAGCAACATGTTCTGAAGCTCTTGGGCTGAGCAGATGTAGTCCCGCTTTGCCTGCAAGCAGCCGCAAAGGGGCAGCAATTAGTACCAGCACTCATCACCACCAGCTTCAGTTGGAGCTGCACCAGAAACTGCCAAGTAGTATAGTGAGGGTCAGCTGTTACTAGGCAAGAATGTAGAACTGCCTGCACCATGTGGCAATGTGTGCTGGAACATCCTTTGCGAATACACTGCTGCACTGTGCAGGGCTACATGGCAGAATGCTGATGTTCTGGCGGTATCAAGTGATGTAATGGCCTCGGTGTCGTACCTTTGCCCGTTTCCTGCCCAGCATGCCTCGTGCATACCGCTGAATGACCACCACAGCTGCACTCTGCCTGGCAAACTCCTGCCGAACAACCCTGCCCCTCCACATGCTCTGCAACGTCACAGCAGCAGCTGTCAACTGCTGCAGCTGCAGCACGCCCCTAGCCTGCTGACCCCTGATGGCCGCCTGAAGAGCTACAGCAGCCTGGCGGACCTGCTGGTACTTGGTTGCAGCCTGGTAAGACCTCCAGGAAGTTTGGAGCTTGATTACCGCCTGCCTTGCTGCCTGGTAATTCTGCTGCTGCCGGTGGGACCTCCATGCTGCTTGGATGCTAGTCGCTGCAGCCCTCTGCTGCTGCAGTTGTTGCATCACCCTCCAGCCCCTGTACATTGCCTGCACCTTGGCAGCTGCAGCATGCCACTTGCTCAGCTGCTGCTGAACCTGGTGTGCCCTGATGACAGATTGCAGGGTGACAGCTGCACTCAGCTGCTGCAAATACTGCTGCTGTTGCATGTATGCCTTGTATGCTGCTTGTATTGTTGTGGCAGCTGCATGCTGCTGCGCACAGTGCTGCCTGCACTGCAATCCTCGCCAGTGTGCCTGTATCAGCACAGCTGCTGCACTCTGCACCGCCAACTGCTTTCTCACTGCTGCAGCACGTACATGTGCCTGCAGCACGACCACAGCAGCACGTAGAGCCAGATACTGCTGCCGCTGCTGGTGCGCCCTGTATGCTGCCTGTATTGTTGCAGCAGCCGCATGCTGCCGGGCACAATGCTGCCTGCAATGCAACCCCCTCCAGTGTGCCTGTATCAGCACAGCTGCTGCTCTCTCAATGCCCAATTGCTTTCTCACTGCTGCAGCACGTACATGTGCCTGCAGCAGGACCACAGCAGCACGTAGAGCCAGATACTGCTGCCGCTGCTGGTGGGCCCTGTATGCTGCCTGTATTGTTGCAGCAGCCGCATGCTGCCGGGCACAATGCTGCCTGCAATGCAACCCCCTCCAGTGTGCCTGTATCAGCACAGCTGCTGCATTCTCAATGGATAACTGCTTTCGTGCTGCTGCCCCACGCGCGTGCGCTTGCAGGAGCACCACGGCAGCACGAACATTCAGGTACTGCTGCCGCTGCTTGTGACACACCCAGGCTGCTCTGATTACTGTGGCTGCTGCAGCCTGACGAGCAAGCTCCTTCCTCACCAGCCACCCACGCACATGTGCCTGAATGCAGGCAGCAGCTCTATTCTGCTGCAGCACCTTCCTAGCTGCATAGGCCCTCCAGCTGCTTTGCATAACGACTGCTGCCTGCTGCTGTGCCTGCAGGGCTGCTGCTGCATTCCTGCCTCTAACCATGGCCTGAATGGCAACTGCAGCCGCCAGCATCTGCTGGTATGCCTGCTGTTGCAAATGCTGCCTGTACTGCGCCTGGATCCTTGTAGCTGCTGCCACTGCAGTCCTGAGATGATACATTGCCGTGTACTGCCGCCAGCTGCACTGAATAGTCCTAGCAGCCCTATGCTGCTGCAGTTGCTGAATGGCCTTGTGACGCCTCCAGCAGCTTTGTATACTCCTGGCTGCCTTGTGCTGCTGCAGCTGTTGCATGGCCTTGTGCTGTTTCCAGCAGCACTGGATAAGCCTTGCTGCCCGGTGCTGCCGCAGTTGAAGCCGGCTCTGCTGTGACCGCCAGCTGCTTTGCAGATACACAGCAGCTGCCCGGAGTGCCTGGTATTCACAAAGTGCTTGGTGCCTACGCACTGCTGCTTGTATAGTAGTGGCAGCTGCAACAGCCTCCGCCCGCAGAAGCTGCAGCTTGTGGCATCTCCAGCAGCTCTGAATGACAACAGCGGCTTTGACTGCTTTTTGCAGCTGCCGTTGGGCACAGAGACGCCTCCAATGTGATTGAATCACTGCTGCTGCCTTGTGCTGCTGCAGCAGGGTGCGGCACTGCTTTGCACGCCAGCTGCTCTGCAGCAGAGCTGCTGCCGCCTGCCAGCTGTGATACTGACTACGCGCCTGATGGCCGCGTATAGCTGCTTGCAATGATGTAGCAGCAGCCACTGTGCTTATGTAGGACTGCTGCTGCACATGTCCCTTCCACCAGCTCTGAACAACCAGCGCAGCTTGGTGTTGCTTCTGCAACTGCTGCCGTACTGTCCAGCCCCTGTGCACACTCTGTATGGTCACCACAGCAGCCCTCTGCTGCTGATACGCTTGTTGCACTAAGTGGCCCCTGACAAGTGCCTGTAGCTGCACTAGATATGCCAGCTGCTCAGCAAATTGCCTGGCAGCCACTTTCGCCCTCCAAGCTGCTGCTATGGCAGTGACAGCTGCCGCCTGCTGCTGTATCTGGGCACGCACTTGTTTGCCTCTAAAGCAGCTCTGCAGTGCCACTGCTGCTGCTTGCTGCTGCTGGTAGGCCCGCCTATCTGCAAAGCATCTCCATGCTGCCTGGATTCTGACAGCTGCAGCTCGGTGTTGCTGGTAAGCTTCTCTGGCTTTGCTGCCACGCCAGACTGCTTGGATAGCTGTTGCTGATGTGTGCTGCTGTGCAATCCTGCAGCGTACTGCCCTGCCGCGCCAGAGTGCTTGCACCACCACACAGGCCTGCTGCAACTGCTGCAAACTGCACAGGACAACAAAGGAACAGATTGGGACTCAGCTTCTTCAGTGATGTGTGGATGTGTTGGATGTTTAGCACTCCAACAAGCTATATGATACGCATTCAAAAATGGCATCAAGATGCCAAGCATGCTTCTGGCATGCACAGTATGCCTGGACCTGTCTGTAGGTGATGTTTGCAGCAACCTGCACCAAACTGCGATGAGATTTCCGAGTCCATACCTTTGCCGTGCTTGCCAGCCCCTGACACCTGCTTGTAACACAACAGCTGCAGTCCGCAGTCGCAGGAATGCTGCCCTATCCCTCCTGCATCTGCAGCATGACTGCAGGAACACTGCAAATGCATGGCTCTGCTTGATGGCGGTGCGCACTTTGAGCCCTTGGTAAGCTGCCTGCAGTGTGACTGCTGCTGTGAGGGTTGCCAGGTACTGCTGCCGCTGCTGGTAGCCGCGCCAGGCTGCCTGGACAGCCACAGCTGCTCTGTGTAGCTGCCTGTACCTGTAGAACACATGTGCGGACCAGTAAAACATGCAGCTTGCAGCTTTGAAAGTGTGAGCGGCTTGGTCTGCAACCTTAAACCGTAAAGCTGCCAACCCCGGGCCAGCTGGTTGCAATCTGCAGTGGTCAAAGCTGCTCAGTGACACCTGATGCGCAACAATTGACTGCAACTGAGCGCCAGCTGACTGACGGTCAGACTTGGCTTTACGTATTGTGTAAAAATGCTCACCTCAGCCGTTGCTGACGGCCCCTCCAAGCAGCTTGCAGTCTAACAGCCGCTGCTGAAGCTTTCAGCAACTGCCTCTGTGCAAGAAGCATGCGCCAAGTGGCTTGCAGCTTGATGACAGCCACCGACCGCTCCTGCCTGCAAGCACGAAGCAGGTGCTGACACGAAGGCTCAATGTACAAAGTGCAAGCAACCTGACTGCAGGTAGAGATTGAAAGGATACTTTCTACCACGCTGGCATTGACACTCTTTGCGCACTGCACAAGCTTTAGGGCCAGCCACTGCACAGTAGTCAAGCATCTGATAAACAATAGCGGTGACTTGTTACTACACCCACCTAGCTTGTTTGAGTTCCAGGCATGCCTCTAGGCATCTGCTGAGGAAGTCTGCCATCCAAGCATCAGCCTGTTGCAGCCTGTAGTTGCGCCAGCATCTCTGAATCACAACCGCTGCCTGCTGCTGCTGGGCCTGACGGTGGACGACCCAAGAGCGCCAGTATCGCTGCAGAAACACAGCAACAGTATGGAGGCGCGGCATTGCTGATGTTGAACAGCAGCACATTGGACATGTTAAGTCATGGAAACCCTCTGTAAACCTTGTGCAGGGTGCCAGAAGTGTTGCTGTGGACAAGGCATTGCTGCATACTAGCCCTGAAGTCCTTTGGCACTGCAGACCGGTGCTGCAGACGGGTATTGTTTTCAGGAGGTCCAGCTCACCTGAATGACTACTGAAGCCTGCTGCTGCCGTTGCTGCTGGCGGCGAACAAGTCTGCCCCTCCAGCAAGACTGCAGGATCATAGCAGCTGCCCGGTGTTCCTTTACCATCTCCAGCAGCCGCCTCCTCAATAGCCATGTGCGAACGCTACTTTGGATGATGCTTGCTGCTGTTACCCATGTGTTCAGGTGGGCACGAGCGGCACCTGCAAGGGTTCAAAGAGCACATCGGCATATGATAGTTGTTTGAACCTCATGATGAGCGAGCAACTTGTATACTGGATGGATATACAGTGACATGTACAGTGGGCATCTCAGACACAGCAGTCCTCCCTAATCCCAAACGATGCACAGACTGCACTTCAAGTCTTTTGAAGGCTTGCCAGCAAGAAGAATTTGGTCAACAAGCAATCAACCAATCACCAGACCCTCACCTGCAAGCTTGGACTTGTGCCGCCGCCAGGCTGTCTGGATGACGTGTGCAGCCCTGTCATCCTTGCTGCAATCCAAGAGCCTGCTGCACAGGAAGGCTACATACAGGATGACTGCCCTCTCATCAGGGCCATGTTCTGCATGATCCTTGGATGATAGCATCTCAGGAACTGCTCCCAGCGCTTTTGCTGCCCTGTGTACTGCTTTGTAGTTGCCTGCAATGCCCCGGCTATCTTCTAATGCTGGGTCTTCCATGAAGTCATTGACATCAAACTCTGCACGCCAGCTCCTGCCCCGGTTCATGCCGCTAGCAGTGCTGTTGGCCACAGAGTCAGCAGGGCCAGATGACATACCCCACACCTGCACACAAAGATGACGTCATGATGGTTTCTGCAGCATGTTTGCAGCTTTGATTCATTGGAAGACAACGTTCTAGAAAGATATGAGTGCAACCCGTGCCCAGCGCCGCTAGTTTGATTGTTGGCGCCTCCGCTCATGGCAGCAACAGCCGCTGCATGACATGACTCACTGAGCACATCTCCATCCAGGCAGTAGACAGTTTTAAAACAAAAAGGCTGCCCAGTGCAAGCAAGTAATGCAGTTGTCAAACTCCGTACAGACCTGACTGTTGTTCTGAATGCTGCTGTACAGGCTCTGTAGCCCCAGCTCAGTGCCTAGCTCTGATGTTGCCTGGTCCTCGCCACCTGCTGTATCATCTGTCAGTCTCCTGCTGTTACCAGTCAACTCCTGCTTGCGCTGCTTAGTAAGATACACACCAGTCAGGTCAATCGCGTTTGGCAGGTAATAGTGCACCTGTAGACAGTAGCGAGGCAGGCAAGCAGTGAAATGGTGGCGCTTGGACTTTGTTCATTGCAGGAGAAGATGTAATTCATCCACAGGTCAGGTTGGCTGATAGGCTGACAGAGAATCTCAATTACCAATAGCCCTGCAGGATGGGGGTTCCTAATATCCTTCACAAGGCCTAAACATCAAACCCACACAGCGAGACTTGTGCTTAATCAACTCACCAGCAAGCATAGGACTACTCCATCAGCAAAGCAGCCGGTGAAGTTTCTCACAGCCACTCCATAGCTCTTGGACACTGCCTGGACCCATTCCATCAGAGCGTTGATGAAATCATCCTGCAGGTACACATGCAACATCGGCTGCTCCCTGCCAGACACTTGCTGCCGCTCCACTAGACCTGCTATAGCTGTCACCAATGGCCTGATCCCTATTTGGCGGGTACGTGCCAGGACCCGCTGCACTTCTGCCTTCAAGGTGTTGACCTTGAGCACAGCTCCAAGCTGCAGGGTCCTGGCTATGGCCCACAGCAAGCTGAGGGTTCTCTCCCTGTCACCATCAACAATGTCCTCTGGCTTCAGCGCAACAATAGCGCTGGTGGTTGGGAGGGCTGATAATGGAACACCAGCCTGCTTCAGGGCCTCAAGAGCCAGGTTGGTGTTGTGCACCTGCATGGGCCGGCGGTCTGCTGGATAGCGTGCTTTGCCCAGCAGTGCACAGTCGCCTGCAGAGGGATAAGATTGCAGGCATGCGTAGCAATTACTTTTGAACGGCCATGTGCAGCAAAGGAGTGCCAATGACACGTGAGTTGCTGGGCAGCCAAACATATGCTTGCACGTCCCAACATGTCATTGCAGGCACGCACAGGCCTGGGATTGCCATGCCAAACAACACACTGTTAGACTGCAGGCATGACCAAGTCTTGCACGGTGAGTCTATGAGCCAGTACGCACCAGTCAGTGCCTCAGCAACCTTGATCAGCCTCAACCCATCCCTCAGGTCCACTGCTAAGTTGGTAACAGCAAAGGGGTATTCCATCAGGGGGCTCTGTGCATATGCCAGTTTGTAGCCCAGGAGCTGCAGGTGCTTCACAATCTGGCCCTCACCGACCAGCCGCCCATGAAGGAACTCAAAAACCACCTGAATGCCGCACACATTCATTATCCTCTTGTCAGCAGCTGACAGTTTCACATGTTGGCTGGCGCTGCTCAGAGACACGGCAACACTCACTGCTGGCAGTAAACCATCACAGGATAGGTGTAGCCTGCCTCGTACACGAGTAAGCTAGAGTGGTGCCAGGGTAGGTGTAGCCTGCCTCCTACACGAGTAAGCTAGAGTGGTGCCAAGAAACACTCGTACAGGATAGGTGTAGCCTGCCTCGTACACGAGTAAGCTAGAGTGGTGCCAGGAAACTGTAGATATAGCAGTCGACTGAGAAAGCTGGCACCAGCATGCTACCCACACACCTTGGCAGAATCCTTTACTGGCGCGTCCAGCTTGAACAGCAGTGGTGTCCGCAGCGCTCCAGTGAGGTCGGTGGCAGCTCGGTCCAGCAGCATCACCAATAGCAAAAACCGCTTCAAGACCAGGGCACCCAGGTGTCTCTGGAACAGCACAGAATAATTGCAGCAGACGTAAAACATTATGATTCTTGCACTGACTGCTTATGGTTTGATGCTGTCACTCAGCATGCAAGCAATGCATGTCCACGCTAGCAGGCACTAGCTGGACCCCACCCTGAGCACTGCCTCACCAAGTAGTCATCCATGTTGAAGTGTGCAGCGCCTCTGCCAGCCTCCAAATCAGCAACCATGTCTGGATCGCTGAGGACCTCACGCATCAAGAAAGCCTTCATGCTTTCATTGTATCCTTGCTGACGCTTCATGCCAGGTGTGCCTGGGCCACAACCTGGTCCTCCCTCTGTTGCATCAATCGGCAGAAAGTCACAGTTACCAATCGCCGAGTTTAGCACGACAAGCCTAGATGTGATAGGACGTCAAATTTGAAAGGATCTGAGAGACACAGCTACTGCATGCAATATGCAAAACTGCCAACTGTTGGTAAGATGCGATAGGCTCTGCTGGCACAAGGTGTGAAGACCAGCAGCTCATAGGGTCGGTTGTTGCAGACAGCTGACACAGGCAAAGCGTAGCTACACCACTGACCTTGAGGCCTGAATGGCTTGTGTGTGACAACCTCAACAGCCAATGTCAGCCAGAAGGGGTTGTAGCCCATTAGGACCTGTAAAGCCTGCTGCCGCTGCACTAGGTCCTCAAACAAGACCACCTGCATTGCAAACACGGTAGGCACCTGTTTCGCAGTGTCCTGCTGCTGCACATAGCTGCATGCTGTATGCAATGGCTTGTGTAAACTCGTCTTTCAACACTGCTGAATGGTCACCACACCAGTTACGCCACCATCTGTTGCACACCAGCTGCAACACTTCAGCAGAGCATGGATGGATTGCTGAACGACACTGCCGGGTGAGGATGAGAAGCATACCTCTGGTTTCATGCGCAGTTTGTTTGCATCTATAGCAGTCTCGATCTTCATCATAGTATCCCGCAGCTCTGCATCATTCCTGCAAACACATGTGGCCAGCTTATGGGTCAGCTAACAGCTGCACACTCAGATGACAAGCTGCAACAAGCCAGCAAACATGTACAGCAAGTGCAATGGAGACCCAACAAGCAAGGGGAACCTGCACATCTGCTGTCGTTGGTCTCTTTGCGCACAAAGCACAGGCCCGCAGCTGATCCTATGGCTATCCCCCTCCTGTGCCAATCACCTGTAACATGCCAACATAGCTCCTTGCACTCGCGCTGCCAGCCGTAGGTCAGAAAGTGCTGCTGACGTATCGCCCTCGGAAGCAGCACGCAAGTACTCTTGGGTGTACGGCAACAGCAAGTGATTCAACCAGCCTGTAAAAGCACGGTCCTGCTTGTTCATCCACAACCTGCATTGCAACACAGCAGGCAGTGCTGATAGTGGTGATGTGGTATGTGCCCTACCTCATGCGTGCAATCGACTGGCAACAATGCCCCTTATTCTCAAACTGTGGTAATTCCACTGAGACCATGACATTGTCAGCACATACACAGGGACCATCATCCGCAGTCGGTGCTATACTGGGTGAATAATGACACTCACTCTGTGTGATAGAATTTGAAGGTCTTCCTGGCGCTGCTTGGCACCTTCCGGGCTGACCCCCCACTGCTGCTGCCGCTCAGTGGCCTGCCACTTCTATTGATGGCTCCCTTCCCAAGGGGCCTGCCTGTGGTACTGAATGACCTGACGCTGCCACCCAACAAGGCAGGGCTGCTTAACTCGCCAGCTAGCTGCGCAACTGCAAGGCTGCCTGGCGGTGATGTTGGGGACAGCAGCGCTGCTGATTTGCTGGCTTCTAGGCTTGCTGATGTTGGTCTGGTGGGCTTGGGCATTACACCGTTCACGGTAGCTGGTCTCTGCACTGCATTATTCAACGTAACTGGTCTCTGTGCTGTGCCATTGAAAGTTGCTGGTCTGTGCACTGCCCCATTGGTTGTAGCAGGCCGGGGTGCTGTACCATTTGCAGAGGCTGCCCTGCTTGCTGGAACTGCTGCTGTTGGGGCCTTCAACCTTAGTCCAGACATTGACTTGATACTTGGCCTCGGCGGCACTTTGAACCTGGCATCAGGCTGAGCTGCAGGTCCTGCTGCTGCTGTCCCTGCACTGCTGCCGGCTTGTGCCCTGACTGGTGCTCCCTCGGCTGCCATCGCCCGTGGCTGCGAGGTGTGGCCATTGCTACTTAATCCTGCTGCTTTGCCGGCTGGTGCGTGACTGTTGGTTGCTGCAGGTGCATCAATGCCGCTGCCTGTCCTTCTGACAGACTGTCTCAGAGCCTGATCCCCAATCTGCTTGGCCTGCTTGCCTTCGGGAACAGCCTTTCCCAGAATTTTGACTTGCAAGCGGTGTTTGCCGTCCAGTTTGAAGACCAGCAATTTGGACATGGGACCAGGCGCTGAGGGCTGCCATGTTACTGGAAGCAGTATGTTGCTGTGTGGAGCCACTGAGCTGCTCCAGTTCAAGCTGGCTGCACCCGGTAACTCAGGATCCTCCGACAGGCTGAAACCCTCTTGTACGGGTATCTTCTCAGCTGCCAAGTGCTGCGGGAGAAGAGACGGCACGCATCCATCACATGAGCATGCACCTTGAAGTGGTGGCAAACTGCACTTTGCTTGCATGGGCAGCACGTTCACTGCAAATTCTGGTCTCACCTGGTTGAGCAGCGTGGGGTTTTCAGCCCTCATATACATCGTTTTCCTGGAGTTGACAGCGACTGGGCCGAAATCCAGAGTCGGTTGCTGCAACGCATCACAACACAGCTGGCCTCAGTGAGCATCCTTGCGTGGTTGTGCAGGTCATCGGCAGCTGACACTGGCCACTGTACCTGTGCAAAGAGCCGCAGTAAAAGCACTGGACATGCTGGGATCTCCGCTTCCGGTGCACATGCTGAAAGCTCCTCGGTGTCATCGGCCTTCTCCAGTGCTATAAAGGACTGCCAGTGGCTGTCATGCTCGACAGCCATGGCGCCTGTCAATAGGTATTATGGTTATTTCATACAGTGCACCGAGCCATTCTGAACGGCTACTGCAGCTAGGAGCCCATTGTGAATTGATGCAGCTGCAAGTCGAAGCTCGGTGGGATGCTGTGATGAACATCACAACAATACCGCTTCGCTTTTCACCGCAGCTTGAAGTGTGCTTATTGGAAGGACTTGGGGCCCCCAAGCTTTTGAACGCTCTGTTATAACCGATCAAATGCAGAGCACACTGCAACAGCAGCAAGCTGCCGCTCTTTTAATGTGTGTGGGTTTTGCTCTTTTGCAGCTGCGGCCATGTCGTGTGACCATCGCAGGACACATGCAGTGTGCAGTGGGCGAAATCACTGGGTACACAGCACTGCACAGCCCACAGAAGACAGAGGAACCTTCATGTTCAAACGTAGATCCAGGGCCGGGGTGCAAGAATAGGGTTACTGTGTCAACGTGGCAGATGTGGGAGCGGCCCTCTACCTGACTCGCATCAGGTCCTCACACGCGACTACCATCATAGTGCGGTCACAAACCAAACAGTAAGCACAAGCTGTAGACAGTGCAGCAGCAGCAGCTGTAGCCTAGAGCACCTTATGGCCGTATACAACTTGAGACCACCACAGGAGCACACAGTCAGCAACCCGCTAGAGTTACTAGAGTACGTAGCAATGCTGCAGCGATACATTGCCAGTGGTTTGTGCTGACCAACAAGCACGACGCAGATAGCAAAGCACAGATGACTAGCCCAAGAACGCTGCTAACTCAACGCTGCCGTCTGCTTGCTTGGCGCTGGTCTAAGCGTGGTGTGTACTGCTGCATATATCTCCTCTTTCAGCATCATCAACAGTGCAGCTGCCAAAACAGTCTGCAGCAGCTTCACCCGCATGCCCTTGTAGAACCCGGCAAGCCCTTCATCAGCCAGCATGCGCTTGACAGCATCAAACACGCCAGTATACTGCATTTCCTCCACTGTATGCCGATTGATGGACTGCGGCGCAGGGACAAACGCAGGTGACTACGTTACAGACCAGGTAATGGCCGTCACAGCAGTTCAAATCAACAGCAGCAGCTGTGAAACAGCTTAAAATACCCATGGGCTGCAGGAAGAGAGCTTTTTTAGTGTTGTGCAGCTGACATAGAACAACAATGCATGCCCTGATGCAGGCTGATGGCCTGTGACAAGCTTGCTGCTGCATATGCAAACCTAGCCCGCCCCGCAGCGCATACCTGCAACCTATTCTTAACCACCAGCAATGGATATGTCACCAATGTTGCTCCAATCTTTGCTAAAGCTGAGAGTACAAAGATGTCCAGTGCTCCAAGCGCCATGGGAGAGGGCTTTGCTTGTTGCTGGTGTGCTGCAGTAGACCTGCGGCCCTGCCGACTGTTGTTCCTCCAGTCCAAACACCAGGCTACTAAAGACTCATAGATAATGTATTGTATTGTTGGGTTCACCACCATAACCATGCTCGGCATCAGACCCTTGAAGAAGCCAGATATGCCGCTGTCTTGGTACATCTGCCGCACTACTGCAAAAGTGCTCATGCCAGGTTTCTGCCGCGACAGCGCTTGCATCTGTGTGATGACAACCCTGTGATAGAAGCAAAATACACATGAGACACTTGGCTCAGTTGGATGGTCGAGCTCTACTGCATGCATAACCATTACACGTGCATACGACAAGTCACTGCTGGCACACAGTCACCAATAGAGACAGCGGCCAATGCTGCAATCACGGCGTCTGTCCAAGGGTTGAGCTGTGTGGTGTCTCAAGCCTTGGTGCATCAGCAGTTTAGCGCAATCGCAAGCAAGGCATTGCTGCTGGAGCACTAGGCAGCTCTTGGGGTTTTGCCACCCGTGTGCCCTACTGAGGATGCACAGTGGCAGTCTAGGAGCTGCTCACCAGATGGGGTTTGTAAGCAGCACATTTACTAGGCCGGCGACAGATGCCACCACCATAGAGGCTCCTACGCTGATGCCAACAGACTTGCCTCCATCATCTGCTGTGTGGTACTTCTGAAGTTGCCCTTGCTGGCGCAGTGCCGCAACCTTCTGGTTCTGCATGAGCAAGATGCAAGCTTGTCAATAAGACAGCACCATAACAGCTGCAGACCCAAGCTGCTGTGTGCCATCCTTGTGGCAACTTACAAAGCTGGCTCAGCATCCTTGCTTGTCCTCAGCAACTTATGTATTCAAGCAGGAATGTGCATGTCAGGATGGTTGCTCTAAATGCCCAGTGCTTACCACGGCCATCTGACGAAGTATTGAGTACACAGTATGATACACGCCTTGGGACGTTGCTGTAGCCACGACGGCAGGCTTCAGGCCTGCAAACAGAGCTCGCCAGCTGTGCAGCCTTGCAAACTGTATAACATCCTGCACTGGTCCTGGCAACAGCTTCAAACGGCCCTGCAGCTGCTTGTCCCCATTCTCATCTGTGCGGAGCTCTAATGCACGAAGGGTTGATACCTGCAAATCGACGAAGCTTCATTGCCGGTCTCTGTCAGCAGGAACAGATGCCCTGCCACAGCTGACACTAGCAGAGCACTCTGCATTTAGCAACCCACCGTAAGCAGCGGATACGTAGATGTTAAAGCAATGACCGCTCCTATGGCACCTGCTACGCCTTCTATCACAGCGTCATTGGCCTGATATGCTGCCATCTGTCAGCACTAGGCCGTGGTATTGCACTGTTGCTCGAGGCAGGTGAACAGACACAGTGTGCTAGTATATGTGCTTTGCGGACGCATCACACACTTCGCGAACCATGCTGAGCTGTTTCTCAAGCCTGTGTTTTCAAAAGCACGGAGCTCTTGTCAGGGCTGCTGCGTAGCGCTTTTGGAACTAATACGGTATAACCACAAGAACCTGCATTTTCCAGGCCGTGTATGCCAGCGCAATGACCACGACTTGTACCACGGTCACACGGTTGTACTGGCAGTGGCTACCCGCAGTGACCGCAGCGCTGGCTGCTCCATATTGCGCCCCTACACTGTGGGGTCTGCTAGCGATTGGTCCGGATGCATTCGCCGCTGGCTCTAGGGTGTAACCAGCTCAGTTGTGTGCTTGGTCCTGCAGCTGTACAGCAGTGGGACCACAGCCCGTCCAGACACAATCAGAACCACTCTGAATACTCGGTGCCGGTCCAGCTCTCTGATTGTCATAAAACAAGAGTGCTGTCTATCAAAGTCATCCTGCACTATACATACACACACAGACACACGGGCCATGGCCATTCTGCATGAAGCAGCTGGGATTGACGGCGAGTTGCAGCCATCCCAAGCGAGGTCCTTTAACAGAAGTAAAAACGTCATAGTGACTTGTGAACATTGAAAACAAACATGAAGCAACGGCAAAATCATTGTCTTTTTTGCCGTGACCTAACAACACTGGCAGCTAGCATGTTAGGCACGTTCCAAATACACACGGTTACATACAGTTATACCTCGTTTATACGGGTATTACTCTTTTATAAGGAGAACTACCTTCCTCCTGATCCGTCTAAGGGATAGCGTTGGATCACTCGTACCGGATTTATGCAATTACCCCGGACGCTTCAACCCCCCCACCGATGGCATCGGTTCGTATCTAGACGGTAGGTATGGCATCGGATAAAAGGGAGCTTTCAAAGTGCAGATTATCTGCAGGGAGGCCATTCTCAGTTCCAATGGCTTTTTGTTCAAGTTACTGGGTCTTCCAGTAACATAGCACAGAAAGTCGCCAAGCCCAATCCGCTACATAGCAGGGCCCAAACCATACACAGAAGAGCCGTGACACATTAGATTGCTTGGCATTCTATATTGCATGAGCTAAAATTTGCATTAGATGCATGGACTCAGTAGGCGACAGCTTTTGCCAGCGCGTCTGACCTGATGCATGGCTCAGTCACATTACTCTATCAGGTATGAGAATCCTCTTCTTCAGGTATAAACAGACTCAGATTGCTGCTTGCATATACTATGCCTCTGAGAGCCCTGCACAGTCAGCTTGCAACTCTTGAGGTATTGATGTGGTGATCAAGTCGTCACAGATCTCACCGGTGACGGTACATAAGAAGCACAAGCTGTTTACAGACATTAGTGTTACGTCGAGTGCACATAAACGCAGCATTGTCATAACAAACCATTCACGTGAACAAATCCAATGCAAGGTTGTTTAACCAATGGGGGTTTCAGGTGCACAGCAATCCACACTTGCTGCATCAAACCTGCCATTGCCGCTGCTGTGAGGACATACACCATTGCCATTGCTGCCAACAGCTTCACAGCGATTTCTGTGATAAAAGACAAAGCTCATGCAGCACCTGATGCCACGACAACCGATACAGGCAGCCATCTTGACACACTATCATGCAAACATGTTTTTCCCAGTGGTCAGCATGCTATCAAGTAGAGGTACCGTGACGCTGCATCTGGAGGTTAGCCACCTACAGAACAAGGCTACAACAACAGAATGTTCAATGCAACATCCTTGACCAGCACCAGGCCCAAACTGCGGATTGGCTCCAGCATAGTGCTGGTGAAGGTAGCAAGGCATTTTGCATCAACCGTACATGCTTACCATTGCATGCATGACCAGACAATGCCCGCCCTCCGAACAGAGTCTCAGTCACTGCTGCATTATATAGCGTCGAAAGCACCTAATGCCTCTTGTCCTAGCCTCGTCAGCATCATCTCGCGAATGCATGCAACATGCTCAGACCACACTGGCTAGCTAGCAGCTCTGCCAGCACTCTGTTTGTGGAGCCACCTGCACCATGTTCTGAATCTGCAGCACCAGCAGTCACTACTACTACTGCTAGCTGACACATCAGTATATACAGAAGCATAAATGCTTCGAATACCAGCAGCATGCAAGCCATGATCTTACAACAGCATGCCGGCCAGCATGCCGCATGGGCTAGACGTCAGCGCAACAGGCGAACTACGTTTGTATACATGTGGAGCATTGTATCAAGAACAACAAGTTGAATGTAGCACCAAATTGCCAGATAATGGTACCGAAGCAGCACACTGACACTGACAATGGCGGCATCTAGCCATAGACATGAAACCGCTGGCCGCCGATCTGAGAGTCCAGCTAAATCATGCCAAGACAGATACAAAAAGGACCTGCGCCAACATAAACTTACAGATAATATGCAGGCGACGGCGACACCTAAAAGCAAGTCACTTTGCTTAACAAGCTCCCTATCAGCGATGGCATGCTAAATACAAGCTTGCCGGTCGACACAGTAAGGCTTTGACACCAGCAAGGGCCACAGGACGAGCTGAATGTTGGTGTGTGACTGCATACAACTGTAGGATACTAGCACTGCGATTTGGGACTATCACTCATAGATGCTGATATCCTAGAATCATATCCAGTAGAACGGAACATTCCTTGCTCAATGCTCATATCCTATGATAATTATGGTAAAACAACGGAATAATGAGCTATACACTCTCACCCCCAACCCCTCTCATATAACCCATTGCATAGCTTTACACACCAGCTGCTGTTGATGGAAACAGCGCAACCCCACTGCTGCTGCACCCCGAGCCTTGTCAGCACAGATGTAGACAACCACCAAGCAGCAGTCTAGCAGCCGCCAGCCAAACTGGGACCATCAGGAGAACGCTGTACAGCAGTCAAGGATAACAGCAATAGCCACACAATCAAATTCATGTGCAGAGAAGCCTCAGCTGATGCTACCTGATGTGCTGTTTTGAGATAACAGCACGTGCTACCAGCAAATACCCCTAAGATATTGACCAGCGCCTCTCCCCCCCCATCTGGCACAGCGTTACCAACTACAAGGTAATTGGAAACAAAACCAACTTGATCATTAAAACATGCTATACTGGCAAACGGGTGTGCCCTAAGTGAGACGAACGCAAACCCCATGGGCACTGACCAAAAACTGCAGCGCCACAACACAGTGGCCCACCACTCTCACACAAGTACTCAATGTGCAGACAAAACTGCTGATCGTGAATAACAACCTGCCACATTCCCACCCACTAGACAGACAATGCCACCCGATAGGCTAGGAAACATTGGGGAACCAGCTACCTTGCCAACCCAGTATAACCAGTGGTACGAGCGATGTGTTAATCTGCCCGAACGGAGGCTTGCTTGGCAGCAACCCAACCAGCAAGGGCAGGCACCAGTGACAACAGCGAGACTGCAAACATTCCTTGCCCCCCATTGACACGCCCAGTGACAAGATGAACCCCGCTCCCGCACAGCACCCCTAGACCCCCCCATGCAGCATATCACATGCACTGCAAGCCCACGACAACAGCACAACAAGCCTGTATGATGCGAATTGCAACCATGTTCAACAGCCTGGCACTAAACAGACACAGTCGCAAAAGCCAAGATACGCCTCATAGTACCGGGAGAAATCAAACAAGAAACACAGACAGCAGCTGTACCACTTGACAAGTGTGAGAAACTGAGGTTGGAGCCACAGATGGCTAACTGCTAACAGCCCATGGAGAGTAAGCTGCGTATACTGCATTTGCATGTGCAGGGAAACAAATCACCACCAGTAGCAACAAACCCTTCTAGAGCCACAGTACTAGAATGGACAAAGCAGCATGGTAAGAAACCTTGCACCTTGGCAGAAGACCCCAATCACAGAGCTGTGCAACTGCTACAAGATGTGGCCCCTTTGCAGCCCATCACTTGACTTACTAATGCCTGCTGTGGTCAACCACGTGGAGTCAGCGGTACACATAATGCACAGCTGACAGCCAGCCTACTAAGAACACCTCTTGGAGCTCATCCACTACAGCAGTCATCATTTGCCAGATGCTAAACTGCCCACACGCAGCCCGGTATACAACCCACGAGCTACATGGAAATCTGTGGGCTCTTTCCACACCTCTAAACCCACAATGACCTCCTCCCCCCTGATGCCCTCCCCGTTACTAACATTATTCATACCCTGATAGTTTGCACCAGCTGCGTCGCCGCTGACATGCCCGCCAACAGCCCCGTTGTTGAGGTCGATGCCATTTCCTGCCAGGTCATGTTGCTTGCCCGCTTGCTGCCAAGCTACCCAGCTTGCAACATCCTCACTTGGAACGATGGTAGGCCGCCCCTGTGCATCAATCCACTGAGGCGGGAACACCTCACGGTAGTATGTGCAGTTGCGGTTGCCGTAGGGTGGGGTCAGCACGTCCAAGATGGCGCAGGGGCTGATAGCTGTGAAGGCGTGAATGTTACCACCTGTTGTCAACAGTCAGGACACAACCTGTTAGTCGCAGAAGCAGCGCATTGCTAGCAGCCTGCGTCAAACATGGGATCTTGTAGAGCTGGGTCGTTTCCCCTACAAGGTTACGCTATCCAACAGTAGAGAACGTCATGTCCGATGACATGTTTGCAGCACAGCTGCCTGCGATGGTTCCTGCTGCCGCAAGGGGGGCTCCTGCTGTGTCCTTTTTGAGAGGGTTGTCCACAAACTTGAGCTGCCACAGCCACACCCAAGCAATCACACCCTGCTCACCTGATCGTGGAAACAGCACCATGGTATCTGCAGGTGCAGTAAGAACACAATCTGTCACCAGTCTCGCAGGTCGTATCCGCCCGTGCCCGATCCCATGTTCACTAGTGCCTGTGCTACTGCTGGTGCTGCTGACTGTACTGCCTGAACTGCTGGTGGACTCCTCTCCTGAGAAATTGGGGTCAACCCAGTCATAGGCGCGTACATGAAGAGTGCCGTACAACAGCCTGCACGTGCAGCAGAGGAATGGTCAGACAAATTGCTGGCAACGTTCTCCAAGACTTTGTTGATTATGAAGTTGACGTTTTAAGGCTGCTCCTTGCTTCCAGTTGCCTACAGGTGCTCACAAGGCAACGCAGTTATAACCGTAGCCACATACTGCTACAAGAAGTCAAGCGCTGAACCCAGGTAGCGCGCTTGCTGCTGCTGTCTTGCCATATGCGTCCCTCACGACAGCAATGCTGCTGTTGGCTTGCAGCTGCTGGCTCCCGCTGGCTCGCTGGCCCTTACTGAAGATGCATAATGCTAGGTTTCAACCAACCCCCGCAAAATTGCTGGCCACTGCTTGCTCATCGCTGTAGCGGCTGCTGGCAGCCATGACATTCACCATGTCAACTGCAAGGTCTACATGTGCTGCCGCTGACCCCCTTACTGGTTTTGCATGCTGAACATACCTGCTGAACACGGTCATGCCCGGATGGTCATGTAGTGGCATACGTGATCCAGGCGGTAACTGGAAGATACCAATAGTCATTGTGGGATCGTCATGGATGTCGAGATATGTTACTGTTCCCCTGCAAGTGCAGAAGGGCAGGGGTTGTTAGCCTGCTGGCATTGCGGTTGCAGATGCACCATGAGCTGGCTCTGTTCAAACCTCGGGTTTGTCTGCTTCCATGTGCTAGCGAGCCTCAGCAGTGACTACCGCACCACTCACTCCTGACTGCTGTGGACTCGAATCAACCATGAGCCATAAGCCCCAGGCTACGAGACATTAATGTAGACCACACTGCTTCTATTGCGACCGGCTCGGCACGCACCTGTTACCCCGCGGTCTCAATCTGAAGCGCTGTTCCCGTGCCGCACCAGCAGTCCCATACTGCATAGCCTGCGCCACATCAAACAGCAAGCAATGATCGCTGCTGTCACATGAAAAACCCAGGGTGCTAGGACACAGGCTGACAGCTGCTGTTCACAGTAGCGCATACAGCATTGCGGTTCAATGAAGCGCCCTGCTTGATGACATGCAAGCTGCAAAGTAGTCGCTGCACTACATAGTCATGGCTGCTGCTGCCCACTGCCTGCTGGCCACACCTGCCCAAGAGCGCCATCCACCCCGAGGTCCTCAAGAGAGATGTTTTCTGCATGACGCACACATAGTAAAGTACTGTAAAACTGAAAGGCCGGCATAGCCGGACTCCTACGCAGCTAGCTGAAGAGCCCACCTATGACGCTGCATATCTCCTGCACCTGCTGAGGTGTGAGAGCGCGCCCGTCGTGCGGTTCTTGCGCCCTCACCACCTCGTATAGCTTGCTTAGACTACTCTGGGACTCTCTAGTCGCCTGCTTATGCGCAAACACCTTAGTTCCCGCACTCTGGGACATAGAAGTCAATACTCGGCCCTGTGCGCTCAATTGTGTGATAGGCAGCGAGCGCATCACGTTTGACACATGGGTGTACGCTTAGCCTGCGCCTATGACGGGCCGCTCAGCCTCTGAGAGACCAGCAAGTGAGCTCGCTGTTCGACACTCAATCAAAATGACTTTGTTGTGTGAAAGAGCCAGCCCTACAGTTTATTCATCAACAGTAAATCCTTTCTTGGCCTGCTGGTGACGGGATCCATGATACACGTAGCAATGGGCCACTAACTTGGTCACGTAGTTAACACCCGCTTGCTGCGCCTTGAGCCAGCACAATGCAGCATAGCCTGACGGTATCAATTGTTGATATACCCAAATCCAAGCTGGGCGCTGCAACGGGTGTGGCAGGAGCCCAAGGCTACAAGGCCTGCGCAGACCACCACTGTCGCCGGTCCGCCCATGTACTCAAAACTGTGCTTCTATGCATGCTGCTTATGCGTCGGGTTGGCCCTGTCATGACGGCCCGGGAATTAGTTAGCCACGTCGCCGATTAGTCAGTGCTGCGGGGAGCTTGAACATGATCAGGTGTGGACTACTTGCTGTCAAATTCCCCGACGGAGCCTTTGTCCTTTGCGGTTTATCTCTATGCGATGCAATACGTGGCCGTTTCGACCTTGTCACGCGTCTTTCAATGTGTGACCGTTTCACGGACAGAGAGACTGATTCTGTACGGTAACCTGAGGAGCGTGTGACCCAGGATGCTCCCTGGCCTTAGACTCTGCCGAAAGCTGGCATTCTACCGTGCGCCCGCTGGCACTCCGTAGAGTCCAGAAGTCTTGCAGCCTGCAATGCAGCTGAGCGGCACAGCTGGGCACGTGACCTCAGCTACAGCAAATTTTGCTTGGCATTCTATGTTGCATGAGCTAAACAGACAGTTATTGCCCCCCGGGCAGCCTCCAAGCCTACCTACCGGAACTCTGACTGGCAGTTTTAGAGCTCAGGGTGTTGGAATGTTCACAAGTGACATGACGCTGCACTTAGCCGCTGTGGCAGCTGAGCATCTTGCTGCAAAAACGTCACTGGCCTTTTCTCATCACAGTGTCACAGGCGCTCTTATGCTGCTGGGGATCTTTGGCCCTAGTCGACAGCGCTGTCATGCATAAGCTACCAATCAGCCACAGCATCAGTCCTAGCAGTGCTGGCCCCACTGGGGTACCGTATACGGTACACCCATTGCAGAAGCCGACGAAACCCATACATGGCCATCACGACCAGGCACAGTGGGCCGCTGTGGCTGGGTCAGCGGCTGACACAGGACACCTCTATATCGGTGTCAGCAGCACCTCCAACCTCGCATCTGCTCTCAGCCTTTTATCCAATTCATAATACTTCTGCAGCGCTGCTTCTTCATGATTTGCCAACCGCCGCTGCAGTATACCAATCTTGAACTGTGCTTCTTCCACTGCATGCTCGTATTCTTCCTCTTCTGCTGGAGTTAGCGCGTCTCTGTCACGTGCGTATGACGCTTGACGACGGGTTAGAGCTGCTTGCTCTTCATCCAGGCGAGCCTATGTTGAGAGAAAAGGCCCAAACACACGGATGTTTACAATAGGAATAAGCTACTGTGCTGCATTGGGCCTCTGTGTGGCACACATCAAATGCTAGGTTCCTGGACACAGGGCTATGCTGGTGGCTGTTGGTATGTGACAGGGCAACAAGGAGCCTGGGTGATTGGCCTGTGCCCTCTTGCACATGATGTGTAAGCAGAGTCCAGGTTCAAGCCGCTGCTTCAGCAATCACGCATCCTCCAGAGGTATGCAAGGAGCCAAAATGACCGCAGCTGCCAAACCAGATCCTAGCTGTAAAATTCACCTGGATAATGTTGGCCCGCTCTATCAGCCTGTCTTTCAGGGCCTTTAGGCACCTTTCCCTGACAGCCAGGGCTTGTTCACGCGTCAAACTGCCGCTGCCAGCTGACCCAACTGTTGACATGCCAGGTGGCAAGAAGGGCAGTAAGTAGTCATAGGTGACAGCTTCACGATCAGCCGGCTCATCATCAGAGTCATCAGCCTGTTTAGATCAAAAAACACCATTCTGGTAGAGCCCTGGCTACTGCTGCAACCTGGGGGCTAGTAGAAGTTGGAACTGTACAGTACACGCATGCAAGACTGCCCTGTAGCGCTGAGAGCCTGTTCAAGCGCCACTGCCTCTTGTGTCATCGATCAGCACAATGGTGTACGGGACAGCCACAGCATGTACGCCGTACAGTGTATGCAAGGTTGTACTACCAGGGCAGGAAGGATGCAGTTGGGAGGGCGTGACCAATCATGAATAACACGGGTGTATGAGTGCGCCACTCCATGGTATGCCTGGTGATAGCCCCACGTGAGGAACATTACACATGTGAAAAGAATCTATGACATTCACTGATGCACAGACACCAACATGGTGCCTTCTTGCGGAGCACAAACTCCCTACCGATACCTGTATGCGGCAAATGTCATAGTAAGGAGCCTCCAGTGTGATGGTTTGCTCTTGGTTGTTGCGCATGCGGCCAATTTCTCTGCCCTCCCATTCACTGTCTCTGACGTGCTGCACCACCTCCTTTTCAGCAGCCTGCAGGGACTTGTAGATCTCCAGCAGCTCACGAGCTTGGGGCTTGGGTGCAAGCGGGTCGACCTGAAATCAGGAGAAGAGACTGTCGGTGTGACCCTGCCGACATTGATGGCAGCATATAGAACATTTTGCTTGATGGCCCGGTACCAAAGAACACATGTGGCCTGTGTCTATACAAGTGGTGCAATGGCTCATGCACCTGCCGGAGGGCAGGCTAAGGGAGTATGAAAACAAGTCATGCCACACACATTGCTGCTGCAAGGCGCCTGCTGATTTAAGTTGACTTTACCACAGCCACAGCCCCTTGCAATGGCACATCTGTCATCGGTGACATATAAAAACTACGGAGCCTGTGCAATCGTCTAGATAAGGCAGGCCTAGGCTAGCAGTACACTCGGCACACTCCAGTCACGCAAGTTCAGTTGCTCTCATGGCATTGCCACAGACTCAAAACACAAAGCATGTTCACTCAAGTCCATCAAGTCGTACTCACTTGTACTGCTTGAGCTGGTCCATCCCTATGGAACACCAGATAGCCTGCTGTCAAGCGCCCTTCACCATGGTGATACTGCAGCACTGTCTTCCCAGCAACCAGATGAAACACTCGCTTGGCCACATCAGCATCCGCAGGCTTGTCAGGATTTCTGGCAAACTTCTCTGTGATCTTCACAAGTGGAAGTGCACGTTCTGCTGCCCCGCTGCCACTGGTGCTGATACTGGCAGCACCAGCCTGCAAAGAAAGGCCGCCGACACTAGCAGCAACACCGCCTTCTGCTGTGGACAGTGCCCCGGCAGATGTGCCGCCTGCTGGACCAAAGGTAGCACTGCGGTATTCTAGCCTGTCATCTCTGCCCGTGAAATGCTCGACCAACTTCATGCCGAAGGTCTCCTCCCTGCGAACTAAGCCGTCTAGGCGTGCAGCTGAGTAGAAGTTGATCAGGCGCCGTTCTCCGCGGACGGTTTCCAGCTCTTTGACGGCGAAGAGGCTGCCCGGGGAAAACATCTCCTGCAGAGCGCAAAGTGTCCGCTGATGTCAGCCCTAGGGACACGTCAGGAAGTCGCAGCCCACATCTTTGATGCTTGATAGGCTGATTTGTTCAGTCATTCATCATAGGCTATAATGAAGCTCACCACAGGCTATGATCAAGCTCACCACAGGCTATGATTAAGCTCACCACAACAGCATCCTTTTGCGGGTAGGTGCGCCTCTGATATAACCGATCCTTGCGCCTGGCAAATCTCTCCCAAACCTGCAAGGGGCATATCAGATCAAGTTGATCAAATGGCCAACATAATCACGCATGGTTGCTAGTCAAGGAGGTCATAAGAGTGCGCCACTGCACTAGATCCCATCTGCATCATGTTGTGTCAACAAGCATCTCATCCTGGGTAACAGCGTTCGCTCTGTCGAACGGGATCCAGGTCACACTTAACTGTCAGCGCCATGCTTGTGATCCAAGAGCAAACACACAGGGCGTATACATGATGCTGATTGTACTCCACAAGCGTGGCACAGGCTTTGTGACAGCTGATGCACTAATGTGGGCAATAAGAGTTGTCACAAAACCAGCATGCTACTTGTGCAGACCCTAGCAAACAGAACCCACCTCCAGGACCACATGGCGATTATCATCTGCATACTTGGTAATGCGTTCCACCATCCCATCCCAACGTGCACATTCACCAAAGCCAGCGAAAATCTCCCGAGTAGCGCGTTTGTACAGTGTCGTCCTGGATCCCTGCATGACAGACATTGCGTTGCTTGCTTTGAACAGGTTGCCGCGTCTGACTAACCCCCTTGAAACATGTTTGAACAACTAATTCGATGCCAGACTGGGGGTTCCTGTGACCTGGTTACGCAATACTTGGTGCGTGTCCTTGCATCGATTTGTTGAACAAACTCCAGTGAATTTTGTGATGTAACATGCTAACTGGTAGCGCGACTGCTGTCACTTTTGTGACAGGTTTCAGCCCCGTTGCAAGCTGTAATGATCCACCAGCTCAACACCGTGAGTGACTTACTCTAGGACAGCGCATGTCCAGCATATCCCGAGGTATAGTCAGTTTGGGAACCCAGCTGGGAGGCAGGTCAGGCAGCAGGTCGTGCTCAGGGCCTTGGTCATCAGGGATGCCAGCTGTGGATGCAGCACCATCACCTATTTCGCTACGTGCATAGTCCGACCTGCACATTTGACACAAAAATACACACACACCCGAAATTCAGGTGCTGAGCTGATGCGATGTGCAGCTTTTAGCGGAACCATGGGCAATTCACTAGTGGAAACATTCTTGTCAGCTACTGCTGGCAAGAAGAGGACGGGGACGAGGCGTATACGCCATTTCAACAAGTGGAAAAACTACCACGCATGGTTGGTGCAAACATAATATTGTCATGCATGCTGTAGTAATTTGAAACATAAAAACCATGCTGCCGTGATCCATAACTCAAGCACACTCTGCACCTACTTTGCATAGTCTGACCCAGGTCCTTTGCCTGTGCTGCCTGCATGGCCTGCTGTAGCTGCTGCACCATCACCACCTTCAGCAGTGGCACCTCTGCTGCTGTGTGGCCCAGGAGTGCCAGGAGGTGCACCAGCAGTGCTGACACCTGCTGCACCTGCAGTGCGACTAGTCACATGATATGCATCAGACCAAGGGTGAACCAAGAGGTTCCTGCTCTCTGAATCACTCTCAGGGCATCAAGTGGCAACAACAGCACTTGTGTTAAAACACCTCCAGAGCAAATTGGCTGGCTGCACATTTCAAAGGATCTGTTGAGTGCGGCATGCACAGGCATAAGATGTGACAAGACTACCCAGACGAACAAACCTGCATTTGACTGCCCCAGTGGCGGCACCTGTCTGCTTGATGCTCTAGCTAGCCCTGCAGCGATGCCAGCATTGCTCGTAGCACCACCAGCACCTCCAGATATTACTGTAGGCGTTCGCGGCAGGTTAAAGGTGCTGGGTGTCCGGGGCCACCCCACCATAGCACTGCTCATGTTGCTGGCGTTGAGAGTGCTGGTTACCCCAGCGCGTGAGAAGTTGCCTGTCATGGCTGCACCTGCTGCTCGGCCAGCTTCTACAGGAACTTCAAACCTAGGCGGCCTGCACAGTGACAACAACGCAGCAGAGTCAGCTGTTGGACACACTTACGTCTGCCCAATGACTTGCTGCAACATGCATTTCTGCCTGCTATCCTATGAGCTATCAGGCTGCACACAGCCAGCAACCCATGGGCAGCCCAGAATGACAGGGCGATGTTCTGAAACCAGCATCCAGGCTTGTGCTGTGTCAGTCATACCGCTGTTCAAGCACGAAACAGCGTTGCTGGCAAGGCCTACATTTGCTGCTGCATGGCTGGCACACCAGGGCTTAGCACCTTGTACCTTGTAAAAGCACTGATACCTGACGGCTGGGGAGTTAGACCAGCTTACCGTGTTTGCCGTTCATCTAGAACCTGCTCCCATAGTGATGTGCTTGCAAGGTCCCAGTTGGTTGCAGCTGGTGCAGCCCGTGAGTCCGAGTGAGGTTCTGGCATCTGCACAGGCATGCATCAGAGCTATCCTTTCAGTAGTAGCACACTGCATTGAGTAGGCATAACGCTGCAACTTTGGGGTATGTTATCATAGGCTTGGCTAGTAAGGCTGAAGACTGCATTGATGTGCAAAGCTGAGTTGAGCAAGAGGTGAGACTGCTCCAGGCTATCTGCCTGTCAGTACGACATGCAGCAGTAGGGTGGCGGAGTGTAGCAATTGAAACAAAAACGAACAGTTGCAGGCAACTGATACCTGCATGCATATCCACGCATTAGCCGAGTTCCAGATCATCTCCACTCCAGCGTAAGGGCAGCTTGGAGATGCTGGGCTCATTTTCTCACCAGTGGCTGGCTCTATGAACACTGGCTCGGTCACCTACATACACAGCAGCCGGCGCATGGCAATGATAGATGTCATTGCAGATTGCTCCTGTGGTGGCTAGCTGCCTAGGAGATGGCACACATATGCCTGTCACAACACGCACCCCATAGTACAGCATTACAGCATGACCATGAAGTGCCTTTCAGCTGGTGGCTGAGCAGCATGGCTAGAGTGCCAATTGCAGCGCTCTGGTCTTGCATCATGCTAGCCAAGTACGTTCGTTACAGTTGCTGGTGTCAGGGTCTTCTAAGCCCATCCCTACCCAGCACCATCAAGACACCACCGAGTTGCACACTCACTTCTCGCCGCCCCGGTAACACCAGCACCCATGCATGTACCCGGTTTGTCTGCTGCTTGACATCAGGCTGCTGGTTGCGTGCAGCATCACCAAGTGCGGGGTCTGTTGTGCCATCCTGCAGCTCCCCTGACTTGGTTTGCTCATCAAGTTGCTCACCAGCACCGACACCTGGCTCTGGGGTCTGCAAGATGGCACAAGGAAAGATGAATGCTTATTGACTGTCAAAAGCACCATATACTACCCTAAGTTGTCCCGGACTCTGCTGCGTTGTGCACTCACAGGTCGCCAACCTGGGATCGGAGGGGACAGCAGCTGATACTAGGGGTGGCGGCGCAAGCAAGCATCTGCCATGGCAGTTATTGCCTGGATTGGCTCACCAAGTAATCATACTTACAAATGGGTCCTGAAGCTGAGTCTTGCAGGGAAACCCACTTTGAAAGAATGCCACTTTTCTGTGTCAGCTGTCAGGGCCTGCCGCAACATCGTAGACCGCAGCACCAAGCCAGCAAAGAACGCAATGACTCATGACATCAGGTTACGTGCACATCCCACAGGCCCCACTCACCTCAGGTTTTCCTGTGGAACCATCTAAAGACCCTGCCTCTGCTGCATTGCCAGTATGCAGGAACTTGCTGACCAGCTGCGGTTTGGGCCTGACTTGGTACTTTTTCCTCTTGCCAGGCTCATCTGCTGTTGCTGCTGCACCGTCACTTACACTGGCACGAGCTGCAGTGCTGCTTGCTGCATTTGCTGATTTGTCAGCCGCAGGGCCATCCCCAGCAGTACCATTTGCGATAAAGCTTTTCTTGCCAGCTGGACCTTGCTGCGGCTGACTGCTGGCTGCAGCAGGGACGGGACTTCCATCCTCCAGAAAGGGACACTCTGTGTTGCTCTGGTCATTGAGTGTCACTGCCAGTGGAGCATAGCCCATCACTACATACGCATTGTATCCAGCTCCCAGCAGCAATGAGCACAGCACGTTTGCTGCATCGAACGGGTCTGCAGCTTGCCAAGACAGCACTGACATGGGGCTAGGCATGTACTTGGGTGGATGCAAGGGATCTTCCAAGGGCTCATATGTCAGGAACTCTGACACAAACTTAGCACAGCCGTCCATAGTGTATAACTCAGGGAAGGACGGGAGGCTGGGCCGCAGGGTTGAGCACACAAACTTGGGGACTCCACACTCATTGCGAGGCATCAGGGGCATTGGTCGCCTGCAGCAGTTCCCCAACATTTTTTGGGCCCACATGTCTATTGCCAGTTGTTACTCAACAGAGTGTCAGTTGAGCAAGCATACCAGATGTGAATTTGCATCCTGCCTGCCTCCCACTGGCTGCCCAGCACAGCTACAAGGATCTACTGAGCAGAACACTGTGCACGGGGCAAAAGACCTCCATGTGCTGCAACCAACACACCTATGTGGGTACAGCTCTTGGAAAACCCTCTGGAAGTCTCCTACGTAAGCCAGCAGCTTTTGCTCCTTAGGGCTATTAGTAGTAAAGCTCGGAGGCATCTTGCCAGCACTGTGTGTAGTATGCTGCACACGGGTGCTCTTGGTGCTGCCTTGTGAGCGTGATGCAACAGCGTCGCCTTCACCACCTGTTACTACAGGTTTAGGCTTGAATGCATCAAGTTTTGCCATCTTGAACACATCCCAATAGGCTAGCCCTGCAGCAACAATGTTACAAAGTCAATGCCGTTAGAGGACGTAGGTCAGTAAGCTGGAGATGTTGCGTGCTCAGTGCTGAAGGCAGCCAGGCAGCCAAACATCACCCAAGCTCCAGGGCAGCAGCCACATTCATGCAAGTTAGCACTCTTACAAACAACAGGCTGCAGTTGTTGTCCACCTGCTTACGCTACACACTAGCTTGAAACCCCCATTTGCTATCTTGTCAGCAAACTAGTGCAGAATTTCAGCAGCATGCACCGGCGTATACCAACCTTTTTCTGCATCATCTTCATTGACAGTCCTGCCCAGCGCAGCAGACCCCAGCTGGTAACATCTCAACTGCCCTTGCTGCATGACACCTGCTCTATTCTTGTTGTACGGCAGCTCTGAGTCCAGCTCAGCCCACTCCAAGTCGACTGCAACACTTGTTGCTGCGTTGTTGCCAATAATGCTGATACTGCTGCCGGCTGTGCTGGATGATGCATGCAGAGTTCCTGCCCTATCCATGGCTGAGCGAGATATGAAAGCCTTGAAGAGTGATACAGTGACTGCACCAAGCTCATTGATGCCCCCAAAGAGGTAAAGCCAGTCATTGTGTACATGCAAGGCATGACTGTGCCGGGGCGGCGGCAGCATGCCCCTGGGGTTGACCTGCAGTGATCAAAAGGACCCAACTGTTACAGCTGAGCTTGCAGTGACTAGCAAGCAAGCATACATGGCAGCTGTCTTGTACCATGGCTGTGCATGCAAGCACAGCTGCCTTGCAAGGGCTGTGCAGGTTGGACATGCAGCAGACCCACTCACATCAATCCAACTCCGGGTCAGCAAGTCTAGCATGTGTATATCATCCAGCACGAAGTTGTTTCTGCCGCCGTGTATGATCAAGTAATGGCCATTAGCCACCGTTATTGCTGCGTTGCTGCGAGGGCTGGGCGCTGTACCGCTGGTGACCGGCTGACTCCATGCATAGGCAGAGAGCTCCAGCAATAGCAGGTCATTGGTACGACCACCTGTTGCATGGCCAGCTGCACAGCAGAGAGGACCATGCCAGGTCAGCAGTACGCAGATCAGTTGAAACAGTTTTGCATGCCAGAGTGCATGTTTGTGCTGTGAATAAATAGAGCAGCTTTGCCCTGGCTCCAGCCGTGTGAGAGGCACCGAGTTTGATGACAGCACTTGTCATACTCACACACAGGCTACTTGTCCTTACCAAACACGACCATATGGCCTGCATGGTACACCGCTGCTGCGCCTTCACGGGGGCTTGGTGCTGTCCCTGAGACTGCTGGCCGCTTCCAGGTAAAGCTGTCAAGGTCCAGGACTGCCACATCAGCAAGACGCTTCTTATCAGCATTCCTGCAGAACAAACACCGACTGAATACCATCACCAGGTGACAAACACTATATAGCATTGTGCAGGCGCCAAGTGTCCATGGCTGCAACCAGGGATTCTACAACAAAGTCCACTAGACTGGGTGGGCATCTGGAGGCACATGGCACTTCAGCAGCACACCTGGCCAACCCTTGGACTGGTCAGGTCTGCAGTCTGGCACACCCATATCATGCAGGAGTAATGTGTCCCAATACAAGAGCTGTACAGACGTTGCCCATTCCTTATCAGCACCTATCAGACACTTCACAACACATAGAAGTTCTCTGCCCCGCACCTTCCGCCAAACACCACAAGCTGATGATGGTCCGAATCGTACACAGCCACGTGACCATAGCGCCCTGCGGGCCTGTCACCACGTGTTGGTTGTGCATGCCATTCCATTCTCTCACTTGTCATCCAGAATAGCTCATTGCTGACTGTGCCATCTTTGACCAGCTGGCCACCGAAGATATAAACCATGTTACTAACCTGCAGAAGACAGAAGCACCAAGTCTTGCGGCGGATGCGTCTTATAAAGTGTGACTGTGCAGGGTCATCGCGAGTCAAGCAGCTCAATGTGATGACCGCGGAGGCTGAAGCCATGCAACGGCAAAGCAGAACATGCCCAAGCAAGCACACACTCAGCCTGCAGATGAATAGTAAGCATTGAGATTGGGCATGTGAAGACCCACATCTTCTCAAGCATGATATTTCAGCATGATAGCAAAGCAGCAGGCAGAAGAAGATGGCGTGGGTGATGACCCCCAGCTACAAAAGCATTTCATGCATACTATGCACGGGCCAAGTGCAAGAATACCTGTGTCAAGCTGTAGCCTGTCCGGACCCAACAGCGGTTGTCCACCGTAAACTCCCCAAACTCAGTCTTCACTACTTGCGAGCTCTCCGCTTTGCACCTGAAGGAGGGGAAAACAGGGAAAGCTGTGCAGGTAGGTGCAATCAGGTCACATGACTCATTAACAAGCTACTAGCCCTTTAGCCACAGCGTCCATTGAAACCCTTGTTGATCCAACACTGCCAGGCCCAGGCTCCTTGTAACTTGCAACATAGCAAGGGTGGTACACAAACAGGCAACCTGCAGAAAGTCGTGCCAGTTATATAACTGGTAGAAATACCAGATGCATTTGGTATTTCTGCTGTTGCTTTTGCAGCTGCTACTCTGTAATATTGCGCCGTGGAGATCACCACATTTCAATGTTTCAGGCTATGGTGTCAAACTGCTCTCCGATGCAATTGCGGCCAGACTAGTCTGCCTACCTATACTCCATGAACGGCCCTACTGCTGTGCCCACAGGCCTCAGTCGCTCAATCTCCTCCAGGCGCTCCCTCTCTTCTTCCTCACGCAGAAAAGCAAGCAACCTACATGAAACCCCAGCAGAGATGAAGCCGTCAGCAGATGAATGCTAGGTAGCAGCCTGGCCACCCTAAACAGCACAGCTTGTGTGCAGAATGCGGATCCTCGAGAGGTAAGCAAAGCAGGGTTTCTGCAGGTCACAGCATCAGCTGCTGCTCAATTGACCTGGCGCTGCGGACCAAAACAACAGCTATGCGAATGCAAATTATGCAGTAGCATGGCCAAGGCTAGCCATACAACCACAGACGCCGCTCAAAGCCTGGCTAATGGGCTGCTCTAAGATGTTGGCTGCTGTTGCACGCACTTTTGATTGCGGCAGCACAAATTGCCTGCAAACGCACCTAGACAAGCCCTCGTCTGCTTTTGCTTTGTACTTGTCATCTAGGTTGTTATAGCGCAGGTTGAGCTCCTTGATACTCTTGAGGTACCCCATAGAAGGTGGGACCCTCACCAACATGTTGTTGGCTGCATCGATGCGTTGGACCCGTTTCAATCTGCCCATGCTGGCTGGCAGCTGCCGTAAACAGTTAGTTGATACATCTAACTTGGTAAGGTTGGGCAGTTCTCCTATATTCTCTGGCAAGGACTCGAGTCTGTTGTTTTCCAGACGCAGTACCTACAGGCAGCAGTAACACCGTACGACGCTGTGTCAGGCCTCGCCGTTACAGCATCTACACACAGCGTTGCAACATCTCAACAGTGATGACTTAAAAAGACTTGATGCATGCTGTTTGCGACGCTGACTGCTTAGACATCATTTTTCCTGGCAGATCACCACTGCTTGGACACAGGAAGCCTTTCAATTCAGAGCATCCTGCTAATGTGACCTCTCTGCACGCATGCTCTAGGGCTGTGTATCTGCTCAATCTGCCTCATGCTGTAGCCCATCTCGTGTCATGCTTCACTCAAGTTTGGATGGACGGTTTCTGCGTCCTAAAAATCTGCTGCTGGCCCCAAACTTACTTCCAACTTTGGCAACGTGGCCATTGCCAGAGGCAACTCTGTCAGCAGGTTGCCTGAAACGTCGAGCTCCTTCAACTGGGTCATCTGCAGAAACCCAAGAACAATCCAGGTCAACTGCTGACTAGCAGGTTGCTGCGATTCAGGGAGGCTATTGACCATTGCGCAAATGTTCTTAGAAAGCTCAGCTGTTTGTGCAGGATGCTTATGCCCGCCAACAGCCATATGAACCCCTATGACAGATTTGGGCTGTGAATCGCTGCAATAGTCTCTCACATGCGAAACATTGCTGTCAAGCCGCGTAATTTGGTTTCCTGACAGCTCCAAAGTAACCAGCTGGGGCAGCCGTGTGACTGTTGAGGGCAACCTCTTCAACTGGTTATACTTGAGCCGCAGGATGCGCACATGCCGCAGCTCAAAAAGGTCATCCGGAAGGTCTGTTAGGTTGTTACTGCGAGTCATGTCGCAGCAACAAGGGAGTCAGTAGCTGCAAATCTGCTTCCTGCAGCTGCCTCTTGTTTCAAGCTGCGCAAGCTGGCATCAGGCTGATGCATTGCTGTTGCTGAATATGCACCAATACCTGGACAGCTCCAGATCTGTTATATGTGGGTTGGCCTTCTTGACCAGGTCCACAAAACCTGCTGGGAGCTGTGGCAGACCAGCATACCTGCGCCAACAGAACAGCACACCTTGGATGTTGGCAGCTGAGCAGTGCACGGCATGCATGGTTAGCAGCGCATACCGGACTGTATGAAAACTATCCCTGTGGCGCATTTAGCAGAGCAGGCGCGTCGACAGCCCCCGCGTCGTGAGTGTACACTCCTTTGACACTGCTGTTGACTCCATCTCACCCAAAGTTGAGCTTGTATGTTTGCCGAGACTCCTCCAGGCGCTCCTCCATATTATCTGGCAGCTTTGCGGCCATTGTGAGCTTGTGTTGGCCACTCGGGCCTCTCTACCCGTCCTTCATGTCAGTACAAGTGTAATGCTGTGTTGCTACGCAGTCGTCCCAGCATAAGCATACCCATACACGTCTGAAAGGCAGATAGTGATGTTGGATTTGGCCTCAGACATCCATCTCAGGCACTTTTGTAGTGTGTTATGTGTCGGTTCCTCTGAGCGGGCTACGTCCTTCAAGCAGCCAGTACATTGGGCATAGGCTGCCTGACGTCCGTTTATCAGACCTGCTATTAGCCATCATCCAGCGCTCTTTCTTTGCTGATCAGGCCTGACAGTTCATTGCTCCGGAGTATCACCATGTCTCGTCTGAACGTGAAGCCCGAATTTGGTTATGTACTGGGTGCGGCAACTGCTTCTTTCTTTGTGTAAGTGTGCGCAAGCGAGCGACTGAACTGATTCTCGGACACGCAAGATACGTCGAACGTTTTGAGTCATGAGCTCAAGCAACAAACCGTTGTGTACCTCACAGGCACCATATGTACATGGCTTCTAAAGTGGTCAAGGCGAGGAAGAGGTGAGGTCAGCCCATAAGAAACTCCACCGTCCCTTCATGCTGAACACAACATGGGTGTATGCAGCAAGCATGCCTGTTTCCTGACGCTGCTCTGTATCTGATTGATGTGATCTGTATAAAGATGATCTCTGGCATGCTAGTCGAGCTTGGTATGAGCCTAATGCTATATGCTCCTCACAGATCACCACTTTCACGCATGCCACGATCTCGCACTGTATCACAGGTTCGGTGTGGAATACCCAGCTCTCTATGCTGACGATAAGAATTGCCCAAATGAGGCTAATCGCAAGACCTTCAACTGCGTACAGCGGGCTCACCAGAACAGCTTGGAGAACCAGCCCATATTCTTGGGCCTGCTGACACTGTCAGGCCTGCAGGTGAGATCATAGCTCATCCCATCGAGCTGTCGACTGTGGGAATCAGCACGCTATATGATGGTGTGCCTGCCCAACAGCCATGAGTTTGCGGCTGAATGTGCCAGATCCTAGGCTGAAATGTTGGGTGTTGGGTTAGCTGACAGGCATGTTCAACACAAACCGCTGCTGCCTTTGCTCATGCAGTATCCAATCACTGCTGCTTCTCTCGGAGGCCTGTACCTCATCGGCAGGATTGGTTATGTTGAGGTGAGACGAGTAGCAGACAGTAGAACGGCCCAGGTCATTGTCTCACGAATCCTGTCAGGCCTGTTGCACTCAAGTTTGCATACCTGAGGTCGCTTATGGTTCCGATACATATGTGGCCAGCTAACATTGCGTCCATGCCTGCTGCATCTAGTAGTCCTGGCATCCACCCGCATAATCTGGGCCACCGTCTGCTGTCACTACCCACAGGGCTACTGTAGTGGCGAGCCTCAGAAGCGCATCAACTACGTGACAGCTCTGAGCTATGTGGGCATCCTGGGCCTGGTGGGCACCACAATCAAGTTTGCTGTGGACCTGCTCAGCAAATAGACACCTCCTATTTCAAATCCTACTGGGTGAGCGTGGACACCTTTTGTAGCATATGAAGGGTCCTATCAAGTGTGCCTCCCACTGTTATTGCTGCTCGATGCTGTAGGGCTTACCATGGTGCGTTGCAGCGCCCTAACATGGGAATGCGGCCAGTTTGGCAGTGTTGTCACTGCACAGACAGTGGTGCCATGTGCTTAGTGCAGACAGCAGACAGTTCACTGGGACGTGTGTGTTGTTGTGATTGCCCTGTTACAGAATAGGCGGTGCATCCAGGTCGCCCATCTGCTGGGCGCTCATTGTCCCGCAAGTGATATCAGCCGGCATTGACAAGCACAAATTGCCTGTGACAAGGATGGCACAGGCTTGATAATGCTGGTGGTGGATCTAGTGGCTACAGCCCAACAGTGTCTTTCTCCCTGTACCTGGTTGCGGCCAGAGTGTCAAGCAACCTGACTTGTGTTGCTGCTTCTGCAGGGCTTGATGTGTGGGCCACACACACAGTGATGGAAGTATGATTCAGCAATTGAAGCAGCTGGCTGTGTTATCTTTGCTGCGGGGTGCCTCCAGCCGCAGCGGAGAAGTGCTTGCGCCACCAGCTTGGCCCTAGTCCATCAGCAGCAACATCGTTGTGAAGTTTAGCTCATGCAACATAGTATGCCATGCAAATCATCGTTGTAGTGAGCAAGCAGTTGATCATGTTGTCGAGAACATCAGTGTGGCTGGAGTTTGTGTCTGTGGTGATCTACACCAGTCAGATTGGCTGGCAATTGAGTGTTTCGTTTGTGATGGGGTGCAAGTCTTGCACAGTGTCGGCTGCAGTTGGTGTTGTTTACTCACCTAATCTGGTACGTTGGGCTCTTACTGGTGCCTGGGATTGGGTTGGTTTGGCACTAGCCGGCAGCAGCAACGTGCTGCTCGTGCGGTTTGAAGTGAAGCACATCTGTGACAGATCTCTTACAGGGCGGTCAACATCATACCTTGCGGTTCTACCTTGCACTGCAAGAAGAAGACGAAGTACTACCTTGCAGTGCAAGAGTCGTAATTGCTGCACAGGCAGGCCCCCTCCTGCAAAATGCCTACTGTACTAGAGTCCATCATTCCACACACTGTGGGGGTGGCCCAGTGGGGGCGATAATGGCAGTAGTAAACCCTATCTCTGCTGTTAAGGCCCCAAGTGCGGCGCTGACACACCTCTGCAGTGACAGCAGTGAAGCCTTAACTGAAGGCAGGCTAGTAGCCTGCGTTGCCGTGACGGCGGGCCAGGCTGATGCAATCTGCAACCTCCCGCCGCAAAGCCTATGGACCAACGTGGATTTGGCTCTGCCAGCCGAAAACAGTGATCAGAACCTTCCTTCGGTGGAAGGCGCAGTTCCAGTTGCTTCACTCCCCTGCGTTGCGAATATGGGAACTACCGGTCCCAGAAGGCTGTACAGCCCATACCCGGGAAGTGGTTTCAGCGCCGATGCGTCCCCCAAAGATACTTGATGTGTAACCAGATGTATGAGGATGGTGATAGTAGGAGACAGCATTGTACAAGCAGTCCGAAGCCATCAAGACTGGACCACTGCGGTGCACCCTACTATCGCAACGTTCAACATGTTGAGGATACGACATCATCAAGACCAATTTTATGAGGGTTGCAGATGCGTTTAGGTCCTTTGCACGCACTAGTTTACCAACCACAGGGAGCAGCAAACGTGCACCATCCTCCTTTTTGTCGATTCTCACTGGCCAAGCCATTGTTAGTAGATTCTGCAACAATCAATCATGTTGTCCCGGCTGGCGCCGGCATTGGCGTCTCCGTGGTGCACTACGGCTGTTTGTGCTTTTCACACCACTGGAGCAGCTGAGCAAGCCGCAGAAGCGGTCCTAGCAAAGCAGCCAAACGTGCAGGATGCTGTTAGTGCCTTAAGAAAGCGAATGGCGCAGGGTATGTCCGCATGCGGACCCTACATCAGCGACAACATCAGTAGCCTGGTACCTTGCTGAAGGTGCATGGTGTGCACAGGTCCTGACTTCGGTGACTTCATAATTGGTTCAAACTTGCAAGATGTATACTCGGTAGAAGCTCCAGGGTACAAGGTGCGCGGGACTGGCATGCTGCCATGCAGCATCATGAGCTGGTCAGCCTGGTTGCCTGCAGCAGAGCCCCCGTTGCCCATGTTGAAAGTCGGCTGTCGGTCTGTTTAAGACGTGCGTGAGACCAACCATGGAGCGTCGGGTGGCTTAACAATGGTCGTCTGTATTCAACTGGGGATACAGCTGTAGCACAGCCTGCAGTGAAATAGCAACCTCCCATGTGCAGCAACTGAGCTAGCTTTTTGAACATGCGGCTGCCTGGACTGGGGAGTCTGCAATCTATGACCAACCCCAAGAACGACCGCTGTCTTGTCGGCAATGTCACTGCCTCCAGCTTGCAGCCGCCCTGCATCTCGTAAAAGGTGTCATTACTGTGCGCAGGAACGCAAGCGGAAGCCAGATTGGATGAAACGTGTTATTCCTGGTGGTGATAAGTATGCCGACATCAAAGCAAAGTTGCGGGAACTGAAGCTACATACTGTCTGTGAAGAGGCTCGCTGCCCCAACATGGGCGAGTGTTGGGGCGGGGGTGATGGCCATACAGCAACAGCTACCATCATGCTTATGGGCGATACCTGCACTCGTGGATGCAGATTCTGTGCAGTAAAGACGTCTAGGTGGGTTACTTGCAGCTTGGTGCAAGCTAGCCTTTGTAGCTGCATGCAGGTGATAAGAAGCATCAGCAAAGTATAGGCAGAGCCCTAGTTGGCCTCAGCAGGGACTGACCCAGTCACATCAGCCGTAGCACAACCCATGTTGACATTGTCGGTCTGCACCGCAGTCTTTTGCATACCATGGGACAGCACCTGGGCTGATGCTGCAGTAGCACGTGGAGTGTCATCAAGCAAACATAGCTACCTTGCAGCAGTTGCATTCTTCATAGCCTGCTGCATGAATTTCAGCCTGATGCTTTGATCAGTGCTGTATGTTGGGGCCACAGGCTGTGCCTATACCCGTGTTACAGAGGCTCTATCATACATGGGACTGCACCCATGTGGCAGCTTTTGCTGCAGGTAGCAGCGCTACAAACTTGGCCTGTTGCTCTGATTGCCAGGCATGCATGCTTCACAATGTGCGCACACTTGCCAACTCGCGTGCAGGGCGCCTCCACCCTTGGACCCCCATGAACCAGAGAATGTCTCTCGAGCCATTGCAGCTTGGGGTTTGGACTACGTGGTACTCACGAGTGTTGATAGAGATGACCTTCCTGATGGCGGAGCAGCACATATAGCACAAACCATTCAGCTGCTAAAGCAGAAGACGGATGGCAAGCTGCTGGTAGAAGCCTTGGTACCCGACTTCCAGGTGCGCAGCTGCTGGCTCCGGGTGTAGTATGCTAGCAGTAGCCAGTATCTGTGAGTTGAGTCTGTTGCTCAGCAGTGCTCCTGTGTATGCAACTTGAAAATTTCCTTGTTCATCGGGTTGACTATCGGGTTCACTTGTGAGTGCAATAGTGCTTACAGGGCTGCACATCATAGCAACGGTTGGCTGCCTGTAGCTGTCGCTGAATAGGTTTTGAATGTTGTCTGCATGGAGCAGTATCATCATGCAACCTGCTGCATTGCTGGTCCCACTGCGCAGCATCACTCTGCCTCTGCAAATTCACTTGGAGGGGTGTATGTCTCAAGACTCCCATGTTGTACTGGCAGTCATGCTGCGGGGCTGCGCATGGACGCACCAAGCATCAAGCTCTACATCGCACCCAATTACTCGAGCTAATGCTGTATTGTCTGCAGGGCAACCGTGACAGCATAAACACTGTAGCAACCTCGGGGCTAGATGTCTTCGCACACAATGTGGAGACTGTGGAGCGCTTACAACGTGTTGTACGTGACCGGCGAGCCAACTGGCGTCAGAGCTTGGGCGTGCTCACAGCGGCAAAGGAGGCCGGTGTGCAGATAACCAAAACCAGCATCATGTTGGGTTGTGGAGAACATACGGATGAGGTGAGCGGGGCTCCTAGTATTCAACCTGGTGCCAGTTTGTCTGCTGTTGGTCACCATTATCTTGTGTTGAGGTTCAGGCTGTTTTCTTGGCTGTGGTATTGCTGGGATGTTTGTAGTTTGTGCGCTGTAACCTGTGCTCTAGTCAACTTGCTGCAAATCGTATATTCTGCTCTCTCCAGCAGCTGTCAGCATGGTCACTGGCCCTGTGCAGTGTATTCACCATCAACCCTTGACTTCTGCTGCTGAGCATGTTCTGTAAAGCAGCTAATTGAAGCTCGTATTCTCAGCCGCAGCTGTCGTGGCATGGGCTCTGGTCAGCGCAAGGATATCTCCTGGCCCCAGCCAAACATTGTACAACCGGGCTCGCTTCTGTTTCTGAGTGAGCCTGTATGTTGCATACTGCAGGTCATTGAGGCAATGAAGGAGCTGCGAGCCCACGGTGTGGATGTTGTCACTCTTGGACAATACATGCGGCCCACCAAGAAGCACATGGCAGTCGCAGAGTTTGTTACGCCTGCCGCATTCGAGGCATATCAGAAGGCAGCTGAGCAGATGGGCTTCTTGTATGTGGCTTCTGGGCCAATGGTGCGAAGCTCTTACAGAGCTGGGGAGTTTTACCTGAAGAACGTGCTCAACCAGCGGAAACAGGCAGCAGCAGATGCACCAGCAGAGCAAGTTGCGGTGCAATGATGACATCACAACACCTAAATCTGTTATGACAATAGTGCTCGACACGGGTCCTGCTGTCGTTCCTCTCCAGGCTATTTGGGCTTCGCCACTGTGCAGCAAGCCAGGTCGCTGCCACAGCAATAGCAACTTTGCAAGCATAATACAGCTTGTCATCATGAGCAGCACAGAGAGCTCTTTTGGTGGCGACCCCCATGCATGATAGGACAGCTATTGCCAGCGCATCTGACTTGCTGTGCATGGCTCAGTCACTTTTACAGGTCGTGTTTGTGGAGCTTGAGCTGTTTTTGCCGTGCTGGCTCATTCCTTGTATGCCTTACAGACAATATGGTGTGTTCTGACGCGCAGCTGCCAGTGTATTTGACTTGTTGCATGGACAACTGTGCTCGTCAGCTGGTCGAGTTGCGGTTGATTGGGTCATAACGTTGCAGCTAGTCCGCGGTCGTCCTGTGAACATGCACGTGGCTGTTACCAAACAATTATTTCGAAACTGTTGTTGACAGCGTTGCATGTAGCATCTGCGCCTCTAAGAAATCGAAGTCACGGGTGTCAGCATCCTCTGTCACCGCCGTGCGGTTTGGTTATTCTTTCAACTCAGCAATCTGCATGTAGCTTGCTTTACCAGTGTATCATACTTTAATGAAGCTTTTTTGCTGCCAACGTATTCGTTTGCTGGATCGCGAGTCACTGCAGGGAGGCAAGTGACACCGTCAATCGTCTTGTGGCGCTGGGTAAATAACGGTAATCGCCAATCACGTGCTTTTCCTCACCTTAATTACATAGTTTCAAGCCTTGACGGCAGTGACTCTGCGTCAACCAGAAGCGGCTTAGCCAGCGATTTGCGCCCAGCAACAAACCGCTTCAAATCGTTGCGCCCCAGTTCAGGTTGGCGTGTAGATTACTTTGTTGATATTTGGCTCTGGGTGTTTGTGCAGACCCTGCCACCCCTGTACAGGCAGCATGACTCCCAGCTGCACGGCCATTCTTCTGGGAGCGCTGCTGCTTTCGGGAGTCTCGGCGGTAACAGCAGTGCCAATCATACGGACAGACTCTAGCCCGATTTGTAACAGCGTCTATCCTCAGTGCCAAGCACAATGCCGGCAAGGCGAAGACTATTTCTTCATCTGTTCGGCAGGCAACGGCCCCAACGGCGGGCCTTACATGATCTGCAGATGCACAGCACCAGCCATGCCAGTTGGACCACCTTCTCAAAGTGAGTCAGTGCTTGCCTGCAGCTGGTGCGGAGCATTGTGCAGTTGATCAGGCTGATCAGGCACCGTTGACTGCTGGTGGTGACATTCATGGGATTAGGCCAGAGTGGCCTTTGCTATGAATATGGAGATCAGCCGGAGTTTAAAATGGTTGAGATGGAATGCTACTAGAACCTACCTGGTGCTTGGTTCAGCGTGTAGTCACCGTCCATGTAATCTTCACATGGACTTGTTTGCGGTTGGTCGCCTGTTGATATCACGCAGTAGACTCAATGGAACCTGCATGGCACTAACCCTTTCACTGGACACCTTATCTCAACCAGCTGTCGCACTGCCGATTCTCTGCTGCTGCGCAGCTGCACGTTTGGTCCTTGACCAGGCCTCATGGCCAGGCTCTAGGGCCTGCAATGAGAAGACCTGGTTGAACGACTGCACATCCCAGATGACAGCATCAGTCAACGGCAGCAGCGTACTGTTCACACCTTCAACATCTTCAGCTTTCAACGAGCGGTGTGATCCCGCTCCTGGAGTTGTGCTTGCACCAAACGGTGCAACAGCAGCAGTAACCTTCCCCCAGTACCCAATTGGCATCACCAGCACAGGCCCAGATGGTACATTGACGATAGACTTTTCACAGACAGCAGCGGATGACCCCAACCAGATGGACTGGAGTCAGTGCATCGTGCGGTACAAGATTGTGCAAGGCACATTCTTAAACCCTCAGTTGGGCACCGCAGCTCAGCAAGCAGCCCTGCAGGCGCTGCAGCAGCAGCAGCAAGGAGCAGGTACAACAAGTGGAGCTGCTGACAGCAGGCCTCGGGAGCTACTGCAACTGCTCATAGCAATGGTGGGTGCTGCTGGCCTGCTACTGTGGCTCTAATGGACAGAAGCAGTGCGCCTGGAATCCGACTTGGGGCCTACATGAAGAGTGAGTGACCTGGAACACAATCCAAATTGGGTGGTTGGTCAGCATCTGCCAGCACTTGTGACTGAGCATCGATCACGGGATGACTTGTGACTGATTAGGTCAGACATAACTGGAGTGGGTTGATTGACAGCAGGCAGCGGGTTCGTTTGGCAATGCAGCATGTGGCCTCTGGTGCTCTGATGTTTACTTTGTGACCGGTGTAAACTGCAGCATACTACCACCTGCGGCAGTTGTGGCTGATGCCACAGCCTCGAAGGCAGTTGAGAGTTGCTAGAAATTTAGAGACTAGATACCCATGGACCAGTGGCCGGAGTGGGTTTGTATGTCTGTTGATGTCCATGTCACCAGCAGTGCTTTGGAAGCAAGCGACTGTCAGCAGCTGTGGTCTGTGGGCTGCCAGCATTGGCAAACATGATGCATTGCAGTCATCTTTGTCAGTTGAAAAGCAGATATGGACGACCTCACACCGACTTCAGTATGTGCAGGGCTGCATCAGCAGAATGTGGTAACCCAGGTGTGGCAGTATAGACAGATGTGGTTATGACAGCATTGGCATCATGTCATACATAGTATGTCTCGCCTACTAAGTTAACTGCATACTAGTCCTGATATCATAGCACGACGCAGTGTGCTGCAGATTCGGAATCGCTTAAGCCTCCAGATACTAGTAATGTAAATTATGTCGTAAGAGCAATGATTGCAGTGTAGGCTTGAGTGCTGAGCTTTGCTGTATCAAACGTATGCGCTTCAACATATATATCTTTGTTACATTCTATTGTATCTGGGTGGTATGGTTTGATTGTTTTTCTTGGCCCATGCGCTGCATGCATGATGCCATCAGCCGCACAACTGCAGCAGTTGTCTTCAGTTGCCAAATCGCTTTTATTTGTCTCTGTTACAGCAGCCCGCCTTTGTGCCCGACATGTTGCTTGTTGGCCTGCAATCTTCAGGGTCGCCAGAGCATTGAGCCAGTGTGCAGTAACTGTCGCAAAATGTGAGATTGGTTCATCAGGGATCTTTGTTGTTTGTGCCGTCTGGACTAATGTCTGACCAAATAGCAGGAGAACTGGTTGTACACATGCATGGCACTGCAGCCTTGCCAGCGCATCTATCTTGTTGCATTGGCTCCGTTTATTTTACATTCGCGAATTGGAGCTGGGAGCAGGAGTGGTGAAGCTTAGTACTTCACAGCCCCTGGCTGGGGATAGGGCTGTCAACGCACCGAATGCACCTGCCAGCTAGCCACTTTGGACATCAAGGTCTGGTTTAACATGACAGGGAGTGGTTCAGCCACTCAGTGACCTGTGCATGCTCTCCTTGGCCACCACGCCGTTTAATTGCTTGGCCGTTGGCTTGCAAGCAGTTAGAACTGAAAATTCATAAAGTTCATGAGATAAACCATTGGCTGCCAACACACAACTCAGTCACTCTTACACAACGTTGTATGCGAAAGTTATTGAGCCATGCAACAAGTTAGATGCGCTGACAAAAGCTGCGGTTTCATGCGATGTGAAGGCCTCCACCCAGGACGCAGCATTCACTGGTTGCAGAAGTCTCTGCTTTGTCAGCAAAACGCAAATCTCCGGAACACAGTGCCCTGAATGCCTTTACTAATCTGCCCTGGGAGCATGGGCGCCTGCACATGAAAGTTTTCACTGCAGCAGCCGACGCTTTACGACGGTTCTGGAGGCCTTGATGTATGACAGCAGGTATGCTGTCTGCCGCATGAGACAGCTTACGGCCAGGTGAGCTGAACACCCGGTGGCGCGACCTTTGCGTGCGTTAGCTGTGAAGGGCCCAACTGTGACAGCAAAGCAGCAGAAACTGGTGTTCAGAGCCAACAGGCCCCGAGAGACGACCCGGGCAGTACTGGCACTACCCACCAGTGCATGCTTGGAACAGCGCTCTCGCTCAACAGCAACGCAGCCATAAAATACACAGTGCTCACGTGCGCCTCGACATAACAGCACCAAGGCCAGTATCTCGCGAAATTTAGGGAAGGGCTTGCGGGTTTAGTCGGGCCACGTGACCTCAAGGAAGCCCGAGTGAAGTCCGGACTCCATATCGCACACAAATGGTTGATCAACAAACGCTAGCGACCAGTTAGGGCCACAATCAGTCACGATGGTTCTCCACCTGACTTGAGGCCCAAACAGACGTGCTTTACGGGCGTCGGCGATGTGCAAGCTCTGAAAAACACCACTATTGGTGAGATCGAAAGCAATAAATGCTGCTGGCGGCAGTAGTTGTCAGACAGACCTCGGAGCGAAACAGCACCGCTGTGAGCTTGTTCTGCCATGCTATGCTGATTGCAGTACGTCGATGTGTCAAGGCATGTTTTAGGTCTGCTCACTATGAGCTACAGAGCACAATATCAGAGCCGTGTACCAGCCACGTGAACAAGAGGATTCACCCACATGCACTCAATCCCAGCTCGGCCTTGCCTTACCAGCGGTCTTCGTGCTGTTGTCCCTACTAGACAGTAGATTGAGGGCAAGTCCGACCTTGCTGTGCTGCTGATATTCCAATGTGCAGGGAGCTTTGCGATGGCTGGCAACAGCCACCGCTTTGAGGGCGCTGTCTGCATCAGGCCGAGCTACGTTTGGCCCTGGACCAGCTTCCATTCAAGTAGCCAGCAGGCGCGTTGCATGGAGGAAGGCTTTGTACGTATAGGTAAGGTCTTAGGGCTGGCAGTACTAGTGGACCTCAGCACGATCTGTCTGTGCTCGCATGGAACACACCATCTGGAAAACATGAGTACTCGATACGATAACATGCTGTGGGCCACCGGATGGTGTTAGGGGGGCACCTCTGTGTGTGCATGCCCACATGCACTGGCGAGCTGACTGCTGGGCTGACCAGTGCAAATCAAGTGACCACTGGCCTTACGCGACATACATAATGCAGCCCATCAGCAACTCACAGGCCCATGAGAAACACACCCGCCAAAGAATGTAAGCCGGCACCCTCGCCACTGCAACGCCAACTATCACTGCAACGCCAGCTATGAACAACTGTGTGTAGCAAGAGGGGGTGTGGGCAAACCAAATCAAGAGTGAGTCACGCTCAGCACTGCTCGCACAATCAGACTATTGGTTCACACACGAGATGTGCAGTAGTGACTAGGTCAAGCACAGCAAATGCAATATCCAAGCCAATACCACTCCTGATATCACAGAATACATGCATACCAAGAGACAAATTACAATATGGTAGAGTACTCCAATCCACTTTAGTAACCAACTATAGGCTGATGATATCAGATCCATCAGCATATGGCTGGCCACACCATAAACAGGTCGAGGCCCGCCAGCAACGATACAAACAGAGGTGACGACCTGGTAACCTCAGTGGCCGCTGTCTGCAGTCCTATGTTTTGCGCATCGCCTTCGTATTGCTGCTGTCAGCGCAGTAAGTTGGTGACACAAGGCTTGTCCCTACTCCTGCAGGTGCTGATGGGGCCAAGCTGGCTGCACTCTTCAGTGGTTGCGGGCCTGATGGCGCGCGTACAGCGGTGTCTGCAAACAAACTGCTACTGGAGCAAGTGGCCACCCTCGTGACAGATCAGAGCAGCCTGGTGAGTCAGACTGCTTGCCGCACCGCAAAGCCCAGGGTGCATTTTGACACATTAGGAACTGACAAGCACAGTTCAGGGCAGACAGGAGCCCTACTCCAGGGGTAGCATATGTTGAAGTTCAACGCACATGAATGAGGATAACCTTGCACGGTGGGCTAAAACCAATATGACCCCGCCTGTAATCCCATGCCGAACAGGGTTTGCTTGTGCGCATGCTTGCCTTGCGAAGTTCATGGATTGAGCTTCATCCAGCTGGTCTGAGACTCATCGCTGCAACCGTTGTGTGCAGGGCACGTCAACTCTCGAGGCACTCTTGATGCAGTGTCACCAGCAGCTCACGCAATCCAGCCAACAGCAGCAGCAGCAGCCTCCAGACAGCCACAACAGCACAGCAACCAACCCTGGCATAGATACAGCCAACTCGGGCACTTCAGCATTGCTAGCTGTCCTGGATCAACAACAGCAGCGGCTGCTGGTGGCATCTTCGGGACTATGCAGAGCAGTATTAGTTCGCAGCTCTGCAGCTGGTGACCTCACAGTCATGGAGCTCACCCCATACCTGGCGCTTGGTCATGATGCTACAGAGACAGCCAGATTAGATGCAGCTGGTAGCAACATATTCTATCTGCCAGCAGCAGCTGCAGTGCACAGGGACTTTCAAGGCACTGCGGCAACCGAAAACGTCTCTGCCAACACGCCTAGTATGACAAACAGCCTGGCGAATGTCGCCCAGCCGGATGCTGTATTGGTCGGCCCTGATGATCAAGTCCTAGCAGGTGTCAGGGCATCCCGCATGCTAGGGTTTAGCCGTGCAGCTAGCGCAGGGGTTATGGCAACACCAGTTGTGACCAGCTGGCGGCTAACAGGTTCAGAAGCCTTTGTAGTGCTTGGCACGCCGGGGCTGTGGGCTGCTATGAGCCCAGCAGAGGTAGCCGACTACACAGCAGCTGCACTTGCAGCAGGTGTTGGCAGCATAGATGCTGACCTGCCTTCTGCAGGAACAGCTGCAGGAGCAGGAAGTCCAGGTGTATCTGTCGGTGACCTGCTTACGCTGGAAGCCCAAGAGAGACTTAAGCTGAAGCTGATGGACCGCCTGTTTGGTCTGTGCCCCGGGCCTGCGTCTGGTGTGCCTTGCAGCAGTGGGGTGGTGCCTGATGTGTCAGCAGTCGTCCTGCAGCTGGGACCAGCAGCAGACCTGAGCCACAACAGTGTGGAGAGTCTGGATTTGGACAAACAGATGGTTGCAGCTGAGCTTGGACAAGTTGCAAGGTATGTTGCGTGCTAGCTGGTCACTGGCACAAGGGAGCATCAGCAATGGCTAGCCCAAAGTGTAACTAGAAGCATCTTACATGTTATCCTGGCGCCGAGCTGTGCTCTGTCAAAGGCACGTAGTAGTTGCAGTGGCTTGGATGTGATAGATGCTGCTGGGAGTCTGGGAGCTGATGGGTAAGTGCCAGTAAGTCATGTGGCTTCAAAGCTGTGTCTGTAGTCCAAAGCTGCGCACAGAGCTAACCCCCGTGCTGTTGTATTGTTGTTCAGGTCCTGCCACAGTAACGCAGGTGCACAGCAGTTGCAGGACAGCTGGTCAGCCGAGGGGGCTGCAGGCTGCTGCTCCGGCCCCCTAGCTAGCCCTCCCAGCCCAGCCCTGCGCAGCCTCTTACCCGTGCTATCGGTTGCAGGTGGCACTTGGCCAGCAGCCTTCTGGCCTAAAAACGAGACAGTTAGCGTTAGGACAACAGCAGCAACAGCAGCACGACATGTCAGTGCCAACAGCAGAGGCATTCCCGCCGGAACCAGACCAGAGCCTGCCTCGGATTGCTCAAGCGGCAAGCTCTCGTTCGAGGAAGCTGCTGCAGCCGCAGGTCTGCTACGCAGGAGCAGCAGTAGAAGCATCAGTGGTAGCGGCTCTAGGAATTCTGGATTTGCACTGTGTTCAAGGCTCAGTTGCGAGCTTGATTTGAGCCATGACCACGGCTCCCAGGGCAGCTGCGGATGCTTGGCTTCAGAGTGTAACATAACAGCAGTAGGTTCTCATTCAGAGCAGTCAATGATACTGCATAAAGTTCGCTTGGCAGCACCAGGCGAGCTGGAGTCCTTGCTCTTTGCTAGTGCCACAACACAACATCCAGACACTACAGTGGCGAGGTACATGCGGTCAACCTCGGCAGGTGATGGCGCAGCCTCCCTTACAGGAGAGTACACCAGTAGCTTGGGTAGAGCATGCAGCCATGCGGTTCTGCAGCGGCGGGAGCAGCATCATGCGCCCCAACGCAGTGCATCTGTGCTGATTGCTGCATTGAATATGAACAACACTGCAGCTGAACATGGCAACAGCAGTGGTGGAGAGACCAGCGCCCTGCAGCATGCTGGTACAACTGGCCTCAGAGGCAGCAGCAGCACGCACATGTATGGCCACTCAGGCAAAGTTCTGCACAGTATGCAGCAGCAGCAAACTCCCTTAGTAACAGTGAAAAAGGCCCGCAGCTATCAGGCCTTGTCCGCATTGCAAGCTGCCAGCGTGGATGCCGCCAGTGCATCTTCAACCACACCATGTGGCCAGCCAGGCTTGCTAGCAACAGGTAGCCTTGTGGGCTCAGGTGTAAGCACACCAGCAAACATGTCAAGCCTTGGGCTTGACAGCCAGCAGGCCGCAGCAGCAACAGGCTTCAGGTCAGCTTTTCAAAGACAGCAGCGCGCCATGAGTGCATTGCCTGCAGTAGGTGGTGTTGCCTCGCTAGCGGGCGATGCCAGCTCAGCATCTGTCAGCATGCCGCTCAGCTGCCCAACAGAAGGCTTAGCATCTGAGTTTATACAGCCTGGTGAGGGGCGAGTCAGGGGCGGGGTCACTAGGGACAATAGGAGCAGTAGCTGTAGGGTCAGCTTGGACGTGACTGCTGTTGCATCCGCAGCAGCAGCAGCCGCTGCTGCTGCTGATGGTGCCAGTGGAGCTAGTGTCTTAAGTAATAGCTGTAGAGACACAGTGCTACAAGATGCAGCAGCAGGCAGCATTGAAGCGCCCCCAAGTCCTGCAAGTCAGACGACTATCGACACAGCAGCAGCAGCAGCAGTGCAGCATGGTGCTGCTGCAGAGCCATTGGCTTACCCTGACAGGCCTCTTAGTGCATTTGCGCTCGCAGCAATGCAGCCTGTGGCGTCTATAGACACCGAAAGCAGCATAGCCAGCACAGCCAGCAACCACCCAGCAGCAGTGTTATCAACGGAGGCCTTGTCAACACCAGTCGCTGAGCTTGCCTGCCTCGCCGTCCAGGCATCACATGCTGCACCAACAGTGTCAGCAGGTGCAGCTGCTTTGCAGTCGGGCAAACTAGAGTCAACAGCCCGTGGTGGGCAGCCGAAGGGCTCACGCATGCGTGCAGCATATTCAACACCTAATCTACCATCATTGGCTGTCACATGTGCAGCTGCAGATGCAGCATATGAAGCCGCTCTCCTGTGCTCATTCAACGCAGCAGCAAACTCATACAATGATAACAGCTCCAGCAGTAGCCTCGCTGCAAATCTGGGTCTGAACAGCTGCAGAGGCGCAGTTGCACAAACTTGTTCTGTGCAATCTACCAGTAGCCCATTCAGTGCTGCTGCATCGACAGCTGCTGGGGGGCTGCCAGCCAGTATCACTGGCTTGGGCCGCACATGGTCGAGCCCTTCTGATGGTGCTGTGCATGGGGGTGAGCGTGGCAACGAGTCACTGGAAGGCCAAGTACACAACGGAAAGAGAAGTAACAGCCTGGTGAGTATGACTCATTCTCTGCGTTTCTGCTTATGTCTGGGTGCTTGAAGTCTGCGTGACCTTTACGCGGAAAAATGATCACGTAGCATCTTCTGTCAGTTTGCGATGAAACCTACAGCTGCCGTGTGTGCCCAGCTACGGTCCCTTGGTTGCTGAATCATGCGCATGACTTGTTTCATTCAGTAGTTTCTTGTTGTCAACAGCAGCCAGCACATGGTACACTTCACTTGCACAACATGCCATCTGACTCTGCTCTGCTGGTGTATGTAGACCGGCAGTTTGAGTGGCCTGCTACCATCACTGTCTGGCAGCTTATCACCCCCAGAAGACGGCAACCTGTCAACCACACCGAGCCATGCTCGCAGCCGCGCCCTTAGGGCATGTGTATCAGCACACAGCAGCAGGGAACCAGATATAGCCCTGCGCATGAAGCACGCTAGCGACAGAAGTGGCTTCGTGTCAGCGCTAGCACCTGCAGCTAGTGGGCCAAGCTTCAGCACCTGGCAGCAGCAGCAGCAGCAGGTAACTGCTGCGGAAGCGGCCACCAGCCCTGCCATAGAAGTGTTACGAATGCCATCAGGCTCGTTCACCAGAGTTAGGATGTCAGCTTCAGCTCCAGCTGCTGCTGCAGTGGAACATGGGGTGCCAGGTCAGGAGCTGGCAAGCACGGGGTTGGCGTCTGTCACAGACTTGGCCTTCAGCTTGAACGTTGGGTCATCTGATGTAGCAGTAGATGCTCTTGATGTCAGGGGTGCTGGTCATGGGCAGGGCTTATGGAGTCACAGTTCAAGACCAGGCTCAGTAAGAAGGTCTGCATCATCAACTGGTGTAGCTGGTCCTGGGCTTGGCCGAGCCGCTGCCTCCGGCAGCTGGAGCAGCAGCAGGGCCTGGGGCGCCAGCAGCAGTAGCAGCGGCAGGAGGTCTGTCATTCAGTTTGGCAAGGTGCAGATGCCTCCGGCACAGCCAGGACCTCCTTCCAAGGCATCAGCTGAGCTGCAGCAGTGTGATTCTGCTGACAGCGGTAGAAGTGTGGGTGCCAGGGAGGACAGCACTGCAGGGGCAAGCCAAGGCAGATCAGGTGCAGACCTAAGCATGATGCAGCCTGCACTGCACAGCAGTGGGGCCCGCAGGCAGAAGTCTCAAACCCTACCAACTCTCACGGAGTCTCCCACGCCTGGCAGCAGCCCTCAGATCATGAGTAATAGCAGTATAGATAGAACCTTGGACTTGGCTAATAGCAGCAATCTGGGGGATCATGCTGCAAAACAGCGGCAGCAACAGCAACAGGCAGGTCTGCTGTTGCAGATGGAAGAGATGCTGCAGGAGGCTTCATTCTCTGAGCCTCAGTTCGTGCATAACCAGCCAGCATCTGCAGCAGTACCTAATTTATTATCGCAGTTGCCAGGTCAGCAGCAGTTCGGTGACGCACATTCAGCCACCAAAGCAGGGCTTGCTGAGTCACCATTAGCGAGTGGTGGGAGCCTCACAGACTTGTTACTTGAGGAAAGCATCATGTCAGCTGCTGACCATCACGATCATGAGGAGGAGGATGATCAGATCTGCCCTCCTGGCAGTCCTGCGGGGGTCCAAACCAGTGGTAGGCCCAGCTTTGAGTTTAGGAGGCACATACTGGCTGACGCGATGTATGGCTGCAGCCCAGCGCCAGTGGGCAATTCAGCAGGGTCTGGGGCCGCCAGGCCCACTAGTCAGCATTTGGGGTAGTGGGGGTGGAGGGACATGATCGGTCATAGTTGAGTAAGTGTAGCTGTAGCTAGCGCTGTGCTTGCATCTTGTGTGTGAAGCAAACGGCATGTGGTGGTGCCTTGCTGTAAGTACCGCGATGATTGATAAAGTAATTGGGCAGTGTGGGAGCATAAACAATCTATCAGCTTTTTGTCTGTTACATATTGGGGTGGGTGTAGTGCCCTGGGTGTGGTCTTTATTGCCAGTAGATCTGAACCACTGTTGATGGGCGTTGATATGTTGCTGTGCATGAGGCACCGTCCGTACGGGTATGGTACGAGACAAAAGGCATACGGCAACAGCATTATTGCATCATGTATGCAAAGTGTAGATCAGACTGTTACAGCTGTATGGAGTATTGCATGCTTTGTAGATGGGACAGATGTATGCCATGGCATAAGGGTGTCTTGCCATATTCTACTGCCTCCTACCGCTATGTATGTGTGTATTGTATGTGACTTACGTGAGTGTGCTTTGCTTCAAGAAGGTTGGGTTTGATTGCAATCTGCTTTGGGTCTGCTTCACTGGCTGGCCATCAAGGAAGTTGCAATGTGGTTATCGCTAAACTTCATGCACCAGGCACATTATTGAGGTGTGTGTTTGGATCAGGGGTTGGGCTGCTGGGTGGCAGGTGCCTCCGAGCTGGGTGGTCACTCTCTCTTGCATACAAACATTAATCAATGGAACGCGGTTCTACACAAGTTGTTAGCCACATCGTTGAGCACTTCTTCACTCCTGCTTGCCTGGGATTGTATCAGGTTTGTCGCATTCTTATTGGCTTGTGTCTGCATTATTGGTCTGCTACAGCTGGGGCGCATCCTTCACCGACTGCGAGCCCTTCAAATTTCCTTGGTGCCGAATGCTCTTGTACATAGCCATAGGCCTACAGCTGCAGGACATCAAATGCGGCACTCAGGGCGCTTTGCTGTCTGTTGCACAGTGCCCTACATGCTGTGTTCTCATGCATGACTCGCAGAATTGTGGGTCGCAAATTTTTTTGTAAATGTGACCTCGTGTCCCAAATCAGCGACAAATCACACTTGGTAATTATTCAATTCAGTAATGACTGTATCGTAAAAAGGGCTTTTATGCAGTTGACTGAGCAAGTCCATGTGGGTATGGTGGGAAAGGTAACTCACTCTTACATAGTGGCTGGAGGTACCAGCTCATACTTGACAGTCCTGCTTGTTGCCTGCAATGGACACACCCTGACCAAAATCCAAAGGATTCGTAGCCTACGAATCCTTTGGATTTTGGCAAGCAGCAGTGACTGCTGCTTGCACTCATCACATCAAACAGCAACCGAGCCAATGCATACAGGATACTTGCGCTGGCAAGAGGTGTCGTGCCATGCATGGGGTACGCCACCCGGAAACGTCTTGGGCTGCTCATGACATAGCTCTGACAGGCTCTGACGCTGACACCCATGTGATGGCCGCCGTTGGAAAGTGAGATGGTGCAGAACAAAAAGCTAGTGGTAATGGGAAGCATGCCTGTTAATGCACCGGTTGGTAGTTCAAGTAGACAGAAGTAGTACTACTAGACTAGTAGTGCCAGAAATTGAGCCATACAACAAGTCAGATGTGCCGGTAAGAGCTGCAATGAAAGTGACCGAGTCATGCAAAAGAGACTGAGCCAATGCAAACAGATTAGATGCGCTGGCAAGAGCTGTCGTGCCATGCGTGGGGTACGCCACCCGAAAGAGTCTTCAAGCCCAATGGGCTGCTCATGATCAAGCTCTGACAGGCTCATGCAACAAGTAGAAGCCGGTATGCATAGCTGCAGTGAAAGTGACTGAATCAGGGACAAATTTCAGCCACTGCCGCAGCTGAAGTAAAAACCTGTAGGCAGGCAGGAGCCTCCTGCTTTCTGTGACAGAAGTGCGAGCAAAAAGTTGGTGCTTGCGAAAGTGTTTGTGATTAAGTGCTTGCGAAAGTGGTTGTGAAGTTGTGTCATGCTACGAGTCATATACGCCCGGCTGGCAAGAGTTGTATAGCATCCCCTGCAGGCAAGAAGTTGCAGCAGTCACAATACAAACCCCCCTCCCCGGCCACCCCACTCTTTACAACCTTGAGTGTTCGACATCTGTTATCGCAATACAACGGGACATTACACAATGTGTGATGTATGCAGGCATTTTGTATGGAAGTTGAAAGTGCTGCCTGTTCCCAGCACAGCTAAACTTCACAGTAGTGTAGGGCAGTACTGACGCTACGACAAGCTCATTGGCTAACATGCCAAGCGTGATGGGTTTGTCGTTCTTCTGCATCATGCTAACAAGCTTTGTTGTTTGGTTGCAGACAGATCATCTTGACAACAAACGGGGCACAACGTGAGGATTGTGTTTGATGCGCATGCAATGACTGCCGGTAGCGGCAGCACAGCCGAATGCTCTCGTGCATGGCCCGACGTCCTGCTGCTCTCCTTCTGTGTCTCAAGGTGTGTTCGTAGGCAACAGGTTGGACAGCCCGTGCAGACCACCGGCAGACGTGCAGAAGTGCGTTGAGGTCGCGCACTGTGCGTGAAGTGTCCATTTAAAGCAGCGGCGAGTCCCACCAAACATTGCAGTAATTCAAAGTGAGGTCCAATTTCGCTTCTTGCTTGCCAAGATTACTGTCCCCCACACAGTGACTGAGCTGCAGCTCCAGCTGGATTGGATGATTAATCATATTTGGCGCGAGGTTCAATCAACGTACATGAACCTGTTCAAACCTGTTCCAGGGTGTATGATCGCCATCAGTGTGTGCTTGTTATTGTGTATTGCGGAGTTGCAACTTGGCACTGAAGGCTTGCATTATTGAAGTCATGCGCGTGTGCGTGAATTCTGCATGGTGTAGCATCGCGCCTGATTGGAAACCGGATTGCCTCCACAGTATCCAGAGTCGCTGCCTACGAGATCTCGTGTTCGGTTGTGCGATAACCAAACCAATTGCGGCATTCACAAGCGATGTCGCACCCGTGCCATGTGGCACCAAATCAACATCACCCCCGGACTTGGTCATGACCATCCTTGCGAAGGGTTATGCCCCGCACAGTCATACGCATAAGGGGTCTAACACTCCCGTTGAAGGCAGCAATAAGCAGCCTAAAAATCTTACCGCATCTCCGCAGCTGTACATGCCTAATACGGGCAGTGTTGACTGTCGACGGTTGGAGTTGCAACGTCAGTCGAGTCACTGGCAACACCAGCAGGTTCCTACAGATTCTGGTCCATATTACGATACACAGTAACTCGTATAGGTACCCATGCATCATCGCAAACGGCAAGAATTCATCTCTGCAACACACCTCGGTCCGCACGGTACAAGCATCACAACAATGGCAGCCCGCACCTTCGTGGCCTGTGTTCTGGCTGTATGCTTGGTCAGTGCTTTTGTCTCCGCAAGGTAAGCTGCTGAGAAGCCCTGCGCTACCTGCGCCCAAGTGGCTGTGCAGCATTTGCAGTGTGTTGCGTTTTGAACGCGCGCGTCTGCATCGGGTGTACCCGCCCCCGTCACAGCCCGTGCCTGATAACTACCTCTCATAGGCTTGCATCACATCATGCAGGAGTGCGTCAGCAGGCTGGCATATGATGCCTGCCGCAATCCAGTGGTAGCGCCTCGCAAATGTCGCTTAGTGTAACACATAGGTAATGCCTGCCATGCGGGCGCAGAGGGTGCACTGCCAGTGGTACCGACACCGTGGCGAGCACGTTGCAACGTTTGGAATCACCATGCAGTGTCAATGTGCGCATTGACAGCAGATCGGAACCATGCCCACAAGCAGTACCGTACGGTATATGACACTATTGATTGAGACATCTATTTTCCTGCCCTCTGTTTCCGATTCATGCAGTGCTATGCCTGAAACCACTCAAACCCGCAAGTTGACCCAGATGATCAAGACTTGGTCTGCAAGCGCATGCAAGGAGCCTGCAACAGGCAAGCCCATCATATGTGATGTCAAATCAGTTGCTGCATGCTGTGCTCCCTATGGTATTCCCAAACGCGCCTGTGACAAAGTTGCTGTCGAGCCCAAGGCCGGGCAGCCTGTCAAGTGCACAGGGTCCATGAGTGCGCCTGCATGTTGCCCCAAGTAAACGGCTTTTGGAGAGGGCGACACTGCACACTCAGGGCTGGATCCAATGCAGTTATCATGATGCAAGATGGGCCATCGGGGTGCATGCCGGGTGATTGAATGCTGCTCATTCCATGATCAGGTGTTAATCCAGCATGTTTTGTTGCTGAGCGTCCTCCAAGCACTGGAGGTAGTGGCGTGCGAGTAGTGTGCAGGGACAGTGGCTTCAGCTCAGTAGTGCGCAAGTCAATGTCCTGAAATGGTTTGGATGTTAGGAATAAACCTGGCAGGCATGAGTACTGCATACAGCAGATTTGTGGTGTAGCTGGCTTTATTCTGTTTGGTGTGTTGAGACAAGAACTTGTGAATCATGCAAGCAGCAGTGTCAATCAATTTGTGCCCATTTACACGGCTGCTACTTAGTCCAGTATTGATCATGAGCCCATGTAACAATGGGTCTTGTCACTTTGAAACATTGTGTTGATAGTTGTCCATCGCACTGACTGTGCAAATTTGAGGCGCAGCAGTGAAGCCTTCACTGACACGGTCTCAGTTTGAAGGTCAGCAGTCTAACCGATGGTGTTACTTTGATAGAAATGTGTTTCAGGTGCATGGAGCAGGTGGTGGTGGATATCTTCTGTAAACAACATCAGTAAATCACAGGAGTTATTTGATGCATGTGCCTCCAGATGCTTGTTTGTGGATGGTTTTTGCCTGTACACATTGGTGAAATGTGTTTGCCTTGCATTTGGATGTGCATGATGTGATGTTGAACAGCCTACAAGCCTTAGATTGTAACAACAAACAAGTTTGTGACAAATGGCCACATGCGCCATACCCGGTGAGAATTGGAACATGCTCAAGTACCCGTGCACGCACACGCTGTATGCAGGCAGCAAAGGAACCGAAAGGGTGTCCAACCATACACCAAAAACCTGAGCAATAATGTACCACAACTTTCACAGAGGCGCCTGGAGCCACGCTACAGGATGGAGACATGCGCATTGACAGGCGACCCCGACACATTTAATAGCAGCTCCCAGATCATCGGTAGTGCATGGTTGTGTTACCGCCGAAAGCAGCAAATCCATTATCAAAGCCATACCAATCAGCACTTTGGAAGCGCACGGCCTAGGCTTTCAACAGGGGACTCCACCAAACGCCCGGTACCGGGGCAATGTACCTCACTGGATAGCCTGGCCTTCCTAGAGCACACGACTCTTGCCACCAAGCGGGCTTTGGCCCCAGGCCAATGGCCTAATGCTTAGGGTGCCCCACCTCCCATGGTGCAACTGATCAGCTCATGGCCCCTTGAGCAGCAACGACGTTGAAAGACGTACTAGTCATCTGTTTTCAGTCACCTTGTTGCATACGAACTGCCCTTTGTGGCAAACTGCTCGGCCACTGGTCCTTGGGGTCAGTCGCCCTGGCGACGCTAGTGAACATTTACATTTCAAGTGACTCTCAAAACCTTGGCATTTGCAACCAAAACGGCAATTTGGAACTCACAGACAGCCTACGTACCCGTGAACTCGATACCGTGATCACTTCCCGCGCAAACGTCTCACACGCGCGCTGGAAGTGGTAACTCGTAAGGTGCTCGGCGCCAGCTTCCTGCGCAGCTCCAGGAGCTCCTGGCAAAGTCCAAACCAACTATAAGACACCTGAGATGAGAGCCCCAGCTTTAACAGCAACCGACACCTCACTGCTTGTACTGCTTACGGGCCCTGATCACGGGCCCTGATGACGTCACAGCAGACCAGCCCTTGTGACACTGCCTATGCCGGCACAGAATGTTGCCGCCTCTCTGTGCAGCACCTGCTGCAGCAGTGTGCCCTTGACCATCTTCCAAACTACTTGCACAAAAACCTAGCACAGGTTTGCTTGGAGGACTAGCCAGCTACATGCACTGAACCCGCTGCAACCATCTTCCAAACTACTTGCACAAAAACCTAGCACAGGTTTGATTGGAGGACTAGCCAGCTACATGCACTGAACCCGCTCCAAGGCCCTTGGGACCATCATAATCTTGGCTCAGTCAGCCAATGCAATGAGTGAAGCCTCCCTCCAGCCTGGAGGGCAAGTGCCCCATGGCAGTGGAAAACGTGCCACAGAATCGACCCACATGGCATGCCACTTAGCACAAAGGGAATCAAAAGCTACGGGGCGATCATCGCCCTTTGGCAAGGCAGCTGCTGCTGGCAGCCGCCGGTTCAAGCCTGGTTTGTACTCCTGCCGCCAAGCTCGCCTCTGTTATGATGTCTGATTGTGCGCATATACTGACCTGCTAGCACTAACTAGTGCAGCAGGCAATTGTCTCCTGTTGTCTGCTGCTATGACCTCCACTGATCCAAGGGGCTGCCAACACACCAGCTGTCGTGCCGATTGCTGTTTGAACAGTGGGAGAATAATTGCTGGCTGCTGCCACACTTGCTATGCTGTGGTGCTCTGAAGCTGCTGCTGAGCTGACTTTGAGTCCCAGTGGCTGGCTGCAAAGCTTCTGCATTGCATTGTGCCTTGCGACTGTGTAGTGGCCCATAGAATGTATGCATAAGAGTGCAGTTGCATATGGCGCCAGCAGTCGCAAGTCAGGCTTGCAGGTTGCACGCACAAGTGGCACAAGCCTTGGCAGCACCAGGTGACTGGGGCTCTTCATGTCTTTGACACCAGCACCTGGCTTTCGAGCAAGCTGCTGGTTTCAGGGAGTCTCAACAATCAATGAGTGAGCCAAGCAGTACCAGCACACAGCCAACACTGCATGTTTCTGGTGTTACTAAGCATGAGAGAACCCCGTTCAGAAGTTTGATGCTGTTGACAGCGCGGAGCCACTCACTCAAGACTGAACATGACAGCGCTCGCCTCCAGAGTGTGCACGCTGCCGCATGGGGGGGGGGGGGCTGTTGGCATTTTGGCCACACAACCTTGAAACGCAGCCTGTTGAGGAAAGATAAGTGACTCAAAAACCCCATAGCCTATACAATATGGTATTGTAGACATTCCACAAGAGAGACACGGCCTGGATGCAGTGCGCAGCTTGCCCGACTGTACTGCCAGGCCAGGAGCAGAGACTGATTGAGTTGTGTCAGCCCCTTTGGCCGTTTTGAACCCAGTACGAAGCAAGTAATCACCCCTGGTAATCAGGATCGGCACTTCGCAGGATGAAGGCCAAAATCCTGCGCCCTGTGTCAGTACTGATCTACGGCCGTTGTTCTTGTTGGAGTGCCGCAAACTGCAACTATGATGCTTGTTGTGTACGTTCTAGCTGAAGACTTGTGCAGTAGCTGATACTGGGTGTACATTACATCTAGTTTGAAATGCTTGCTTGTGTGTGGATTCCCCATCTTATTTCAGTCTATTTAGAGAGACACTCTTATGATGCCCAGTTGGACTCGATGGTCAATGATTTGAGTATGTTCAATACCCCCCATGAACCATCAGCTGGCTGCTTACAGGTGTCAACCCTTGATTTACTTGTAAGTTGTAGTAGTGGTAGTATTATAGTATTACTATAGTAGTAGTACTCTCAGTAAAATGCCATGTGGGGCCCGCATGAGTTGCTTGGACCATGTCAAGAAAACAGTGGCTGTACACTGCATCGGTCAGCAGCAAAAATCACTGAAGTCTGTAGTTTAAAGTCACTTCCCCTTGTGCAATGGCCCTGGTCCTGACCTGCATGCCCTGGTTTTGACCTGCTTGATTGCAGCTTGCCCAGCTTGCAGTGATGGCTGGCAAGAAGAGACAGGCAGCTTTGGGACCCAGAGGACAGACAGCAGGCATTTGATAATCTAGTAACCACTTGTGTAGTCAATTGCCGGTTATCAAGCGCCCACGTCTACGGACGGCTTCCCAGCGTTCTGCTATCAGGAGCTATAACTGGAGGCTGTTTCATCCGCGCTACCTGACAGCTGCCACCGCATGAGCGTTCACTTGCATAGCCTGATCCCAATGAGCACCCAGGAGACCCGGTTTGCATAAACTATTGGGCGCGAGCCACTGGCAGTTTGAAAAGCCTGACTGTAGAGCTCCCGGCTACACCGGCAGTTGCATTGAGTTCTCCCAACTGCAGTATGCTAAATTATAGTAGTTGCATGGGCGTGCGCGGATAGATACTGTGGTAACTTTTATCACTGAGCGGCAAGCGACTGGTGTCACTAGCTGAACGCAAGCGTCAACTGCCCCCGATCAATACAGCAATCAGCTCCACACATCTGGCTCTATCTGAATAAATTGTGCGTATCAACGACAGTGCCATCCTCGATAGGGACCCTACTCTGCACAAAGTAGTTGGGTTATTTACACCCACGGCCGCTGTAGGACAGCATGTCGCCTTTACGCAGGCATAAACCGAACTTTAACGCTTTGAAAAAACTATTCTGGCAGCAACGAGCTTGTTGGGCCTGCTGCTGCATACTCCTCGCACTCACTCCACCAGTAGCGAAAGCTGGACTGATCATAGAGAATGATGGCAGCGATCTCTGCAACACCAACCTCAGAGATTGCAGCTCCAGATGCGCAGCTCCGCAGAGCTTCATCTTCATGTGCAACAGTGGTGGCACTTTCAACAAACCACAGAGTGACTGCAAGTGCACCCCAGCGCCACCAGCTGATGGGACAACAGATGGCTGTAAGTAGTCATACAGCAACTGCCAGGGTCCATATTCAGCACGAATGGCCGCCCTGGACGCAGTAGCTCCGCCATGCGTCCTCCAGTGGCCTTTCTGTTTTATATTCAACCTTGTTTCCCTCACTGCAGTTGAGCTGGACGGAGGCTAGATTACTTCCTGGATGACTTTCTTGTCTTGACCTTCTGCCATAAATGCAGCCTCCCAGGCTTTTGTGGTTTGGGCTGTGCCAGTCCAGAGTGGGTTTTATGAACAACTGCATGCCCTGATGCGTGTTATGGCGTCACACAGCCACTCAGTAAGGTGTTGTGTCTTGCTTGCAGCTGGCATCTTTCAGCTTGTGCAATGGCCCGGCCCTCAGGCCTGCCAAGGCAGCACCTGGCTTTTTGATTGTGCTCAGTTCCTCAACCTGCAAATCATAAGCGGCAACATGCAAGGACAAGCCCAGGATCAGGCGTCAGCTATGGCGGCAGTGGCAGCAGCACAGGCAGCTAAGGAAGCCCAGCAAGCCGCCATGGCAGCAGCACAGCAGCAGCTTGCAGCTATGCAGCAGCAACAGGCTGCAGCTGGAGCATCAGCTACTCCAGCAGGTGCGCCGGCAGGCGCAAGCGCCGTGCCAGGTCTTGGGGCCCCTGCCGGAGTACCTGGGTTAGATGGCAGTTCAGCCATACCTCCAGCAGCAGGTGCAGCTATGACTGGACCAGGTGCCCTGCCTGGACAGGCTGTGGGTGCTGCAACAGGACCAGATGCCATGGCAGCTGGACCTGCCATGGGGCCTGGGGCAGGCATGATGGGTGCCACCAGCGCAGCAGGCCCACCCGCCAGCAGCCTGATGGCTTCCAATTCCCTAGGGCACCGGCATCTGCTGCAAGTCCCAGCCCTTGGTTCAGGACCAGCAGCTAGCAGTCTACCCATGTCTGTGCCTACCACCCAGTTAGGCCCAGCCTGCCAAAAGCCCATTCAGGGCTTGGTTACTGGTGCAGGTGCTGGCGTTTGGATCATACCTGCCTTCAAGGGCGTAGCGAGTGTCAGCACCAGGGGCAATGATACAATGATGGTGCAATTGGGTGGTCAGGGAAGCAGCTGCATGGGTGCTTACAAGTTGCTGTCAGGACAGGTGATGGGTCTTGGCCAAGCAGTAGCTGGCCCTGCGACACAGAACAAGACAGCGACCAGTGCTGCAGGCGGTGTTGCAATCAGTGGTGGAGTTGCTTTCCTAGCAGCTTTGACGGCTACGTTGGTGTTTGGGTTATAGAGTCCGGCGGCACAGGAGTCAGATACAGACAAACTGCATTGCTGGGCATTAGAAGAACTCCAGGTCTGATGTGAGATGCGGCATTTGTTTGGGGTGACCACCTTGTTTGAGGGCAGAGTGTGGCCAATTTGCTGGAGATCCCTCGAGGATATCAATGTGTCTAGTGGGTGCATTAAGGGAGGGGGCTGCAGATTGGCTTCAACATCTACTACCTGAGTAATGCTGGGGTTGCATCGAATGTTCTGAGTGCTATCAGGTCCACTCCTCTGCTGCACACGTGGGTGCCAAGCCTGAGGAACCTATTTGGTGGCTTTATATTGCTAACAGTGGGCAATGTGTAAGCAATTACTTGTGCAATGCACGATAGTGCAGACAAGCCCGTTGCAACATGGCTATAGTGCTTGCAGTGTTGATGTATACCAGCACCTCGTAGGCAATGGGGCCTCATAGTAAGACATAGCAGATGTTGTAGGTGGTGTGAACTTTGCATTGAAGCATCAATGTGTTGGGCAGACAAGCAACGATAGTCGTCAGAGAGGCAATAGCAAGGCAGGGTGCCCTCACAAGCAAACATATACCGCTTCACTGCCAACATAAGTTATGCTGCGCCCAGTCAGCATGACACACACACACATAACAGAAGTAAATCTTCATAGTAGTCGTGAACATGGTAAAAACAAGCATGAAACACAGGTGTCGGGTGGCGGCCCCTTGCATGCTTGGCATTCTATGTTGCATGAGCTAAAGGTTGCTGTGGTGACCGTCACTGTAAAGTTTGGGAGTTTGGTTCATGCAACATATTTACCCAGTGGGAGCTTAGCTAATGCAAGTTGCTCATTGTGAAAGTTATTGAGCCATGCAACAGGCAGCCCATCAGTGTCGCACAATTGGCACAGGTCT
>NSMO01014326.1:0-71396 GCA_002588565.1 Coelastrella sp. UTEX B 3026 | reverse complement strand
GAAGGTCTCGGACTAACAAAGCTGACCAAAGATTGGGTGACAGGTGACTGGAAAGTTATGCCGCTACGCGGCCTAACACAAGCCATCGACCCGCAAGGCTCCTAAATACCTTTACAACCTTAAATATGGGCTCGTGAGATTTTTTTTGTGCCATAGTTCATCCGCTCACTCCAAGTCCCGGTGAATCTCGTTTGGGCCGGCATGCATGCAATAAGCAAGCTAGACCAAAACCCGCAAACAGCATGTCGGGTGTTTGCCATACGACTTTCTTGTGTAGGCCACAGGCTTGTTGCTGTGTGCTTGCATGAGAGCAGTGCTGCAGCAGCACCTGCACTGGCGATCCATGTGCCTGACGTGACAACAGACTTGCCACCTTTGTGCTGCTTCAAGACGCACGCGGTGCGTCATGTGCTTGCTTTTACGGTTAACTGCTTATGGTAAGGGGTATACACAGGGAAGATCTCCTATACAAACCCCTTGCTCATGGTGCACTCATCATTGACAGTCATCAACCCTGCCACTGCAGAAAAGCTACCAAGCCCTACAGCCACACACCAGCAGATTCCTAGCGCTTTGTATACGCGTGTTGGGTCGCATGCTGGCTTGCAATGTTCCTCTGGAGCTCCAGCAGAACGGTTATTCGGGGACCTCGACTTCGTGATGAAGCAAAGCACAACTGCGGTAGCCCAGACTCAAAGGAAGTTTTACCAGCATGATATGAATCGGTAGCAGCGCTGTCTGCGACGAGTGCTCGTCAGCTGTCTGGTCCCCCTCTGCTGCAGCAGTCACGCAAATCACACGCACTCTCCTGCCCACAGCCAGCCAGCCGATTCCGGCGCAAACAAAGATTGCTTACCATTGCGTTGACACTGCACAGCGCCGGGCCTCGTGCGAACCCTTGGACAACAGACAACAGCAGCAGCAAACCCCCGTTGCTGCGAGAGAAACTTTCAGAACCGCACACGAGTCAGTAAACAAACGAATAACTTCCTAACATTATAGCGAGCGAGCATGGGGTCCGGGCGAGACAAGAAGAAGAAAGCAAAGGAAAAGAAAGTTGGGCCTGCAGCAGGCAAAGGCTTGGAAAAGACAGAACGGAAAACGAAAGCAAATGAGCAGAAGAAAGAACGTCGAACGGACAAAAAGCTAGCTGGCGATGAAGACGATATAGATGCGCTGCTGGAGAAGTTTGCCTTGGAGGAAAAGCAACTGAAAAGTGTTGAGGTAGGGACTTGCTGTGTTATTTAGAGATATTATTGTAACTGACCACTCAGCAGCTGTTGTGAACAGAAAGTGGACATACGAATGACAATCGCACCGAATTGCAATTTGCGTTGGCTCTGGCGCAGCACAGCAGGATGCTGCAGCTGCAGTCTGAGCCCAAACCTTGCAGAAAGCGGTAAACGCAGCCACCGCTGACCAGCAGCAGCAGCAGCAGCAGCAGATAGCAGGCAGGTCAATAGAGTGATTCTGTTCACGTGCTCGGCATATGACATAGTGTCAGCGACAGTTGCAGCTGGTGTGATGATGAATAAGGTTACATAGCGAGGAACCCTAGCGAAGAATCCAAGCAACGTAGAGTGACAAGACGTCGCAGGGCTGTGCCACAAGCAACAGCCCGCAGCCACACTCGGCCAGAGGGGGTGCAGCTGGTAGTTGCCACCTCTGTGTGGTCATCAGCCGGTGAACTAGCCAAGGTCCAGTTTAGGGTTAAGGGTTTTGGTTCCAGTTACCCTAAAGCCCAGCTAAGCTCAGCGCCCTCAGCTGATGTAGTGTGAGGGCTAGCCTCACAAAGCATTAGGGCCAAATGACCCTCAAGTTGGGACAGCAGTGTGAAAATTTTATCAGTGATGAAATGGTTAAAGCCTTAGCCTACCTTGTGCTAGTGCAGCAGGAGTAACCACCCATCAAATCTTAATCAAAACTTCCAGCTTGGCTCGTCATGACATACAGCAGCAGAGGCAGCAGGACAAGTTTGATGCAACGTTTTACAGCCAAAGCGGCCTAGCAGACAAAGCCATGATACATATAGCAGATCAGGCCATGCCAGGTCTACACTGCTTGATTTTCACCGTGCTGCTGCTGCCCTTGCCAACACTGCTGCCGCTGCCGCTGCTGCTGCTGGTGCTGGTGCTGCTGGTGCTGCTGCTGCTGATGCTGCTGCTGCTGCTGCGGCTGCAGGTGATCCATGACTGTGATCCGCCATCAGCCCGAGTCAATGCATCATTCGTGCCATACAATACACAGGTAAGAAGACAACAGCTTGCAATGAACTCAGCCCTGTTATTACGACCTTGTAACATGTGTTGTAACAGATTCAGATAGCAGACTCTCGTGGAGTTGGATGTCTAAGGCCGCCGCCGCCACAGGCGTGTGTCAGGCGTCTGCTGATAAAATACCAACTTTTGGTGTTTGATGGAGAACAGCATGTACCCGTACAAAGACCCCTATCATCCATGCTGCTGCCGCTGCCAGTGCTGCTGCTGCTGCCCTGCAGAGAGGTAGTGAGGTAATCATGTATAGTCATGAGTTCATTGATCACACAAAAGACAAGGGAGCTGTGTACAAGGATCTGCTTGTTCAATGCTGCTGCTGCCACCGCTGCCACCACTGCTGCTGCTGCCGTTCAGAGAGGCGCTGAGATCATCATGTATGGTGGTGAGTTCTCTGATCACACGAAGGACAAGGTAGATCTTCACAAGGACCTCTACCGTCACTGCTGCCGCCGCTGCCAAAACTGCTGCTGCTGCTGCTGTTGCCCTGTAGAGAGGCAATGAAATCATCATGTATGGTGGTGAGTTCTCTGATCACACGAAGGACAAGGTAGATCTGCACAAGGACCTCTACCGTCACTGCTGCCGCCGCTGCCAATACTGCTGCTGCTGCTGCTGTTGCCCTGTAGAGAGGCAATGAAATCATCATGTATGGTGGTGGGTTCTCTGATCACACGAAGGACAAGGTAGATTTGCACAAGGACCTCTACCGTCACTGCTGCCGCCGCTGCCAATACTGCTGCTGCTGCTGCTGTTGCCCTGTAGAGAGGCAATGAAATCATCATGTATGGTGGTGAGTTCTCTGACCACACGAAGGACAAGGTGTACGTCTACAAGGACCTCTACAGGTTCAACACAGATAAACAACGATGGACGCAAGTCATCAGCAAAGGGTGAGGTTTTGGCTTTAGGGTTTAAGGTTTGGGGGTTTTAGCTTTTGTGGCTCTTACTTGTCAATTATAAAGAGCACTGCTTGTGACTGACGCCCTTGCATACACGCATATGTTGATCCGTCAAAGCACACAGTATGCGTGTTTTATTTCAGGTAGCAACTTTCATGATTTCTTGGTTCAGAAGGCCATTCAGCAGCCTGACAAACCAGATCAGTCACCTCGATTTTACACCGGTCTTAGCCATTGCGTGCATGCGTGTGTCATTGGTTCCTTCACAGGCGCTTGATATTATGGCTGGCCGCAGTCCACAGATTAGCACACACCTGGCTTATGATGAAATTAGATCTAGATGCGGTCTGCAGTTCATATGGGTTTTGCTTGATGACAGCAAGCAAGCAAGCAGCAGCAGCAGCAGCAGCAGCAGCAGCAATTGTATGCCGCATGCAAGGGCCTTGCACAGGGCAGAGCCTCCAGCACCCGCTTTCTGGGTCAGGGGTGCAAAGCTTGCTGCTGCTGCTGCTGCTGATGACGATGATAATGATCATGATGAGTGCTTGCTGCTGCGCCTGTGTGCACTTCAGGATGTACTCATGATTTGTAATGCTACTATCGATGCATGTGCTAGTGGCAAATCATTATCAGATCCTGACTGTTTCTTTCTTGCTGCTGCTGCTGCTGTTGATGTGTGTGTCCAATGGCCAGGCCCGGGCCGCGCTGTGCCCATCAGGCGTTCATCCACAAGTCATACATGTTCATCTGGGGGGGAGAGTTCAGCTCACCAAACCAAGAAAGGTTTCAACACTTCCGGTAAGCAGTGTTCAAATTCAGCGTTATAGTGCTTCCATTAGGATTGAATGCCAGCTTGGCATTGCAGGCAAAAGGTGTTTACAGTCGTCCTAATGAGCACACATGTGGCAGCAGCAGCAGCACAGCGAGGGCACTTCATAGAACCAACTGAGCACGTTGTTGATCTGCCTATTTCATACATTGGTGATGACCGTCTCTGCCGAGTCTGGGGCGGAAGAGCTAGGTGATGCATAGACTGAACAATCCCAGCAAGCTTTGGCTGTCAGCTGCTTGTGTCATTGTGGAAATGTAAATGCATCAAACAACCGCAACAGGTCCGCCGACACCATTGCTGTTGCTGCTGCTGATGGCATCTTGCAGACACCTATGGCAATCAGATCTAGGACCAGTCGACAGATTGTTGGGTACCTTACAAAAGTGACACAACCACACAGCAGAAGATGAAGTGTAACACAATCACAACAGACTCTTGGGCCTGACTGCTGCTGCTGCTGCTGCTGCTGTTGGTGTCTTGCAGAGACCTGTGGTTGTCAGATCTAAACCTCAGCGCCCACGGACTAGCCGACAGCTCTTGTTGTACTACACAAAAATAACACAACCACACAGCAGAAGATGAAGTGTCACACAATCACAACAGACTCTTGGGCCTGACTGCTGCTGCTACTGCTGCTGCTGCTGCTGCTGCTGCTGCTGGCGTCTTGCAGAGATCCCTGTGGATGTCAGACCTGAACCTCCCCGCATATGGACTAGCCGACAGCTCGTGTTGTACTACACAAAAATAACACAATCATATGACAAAGGATATGAAGTGTCACACAGTTACACCAGACTCTTGGGCCTGACTGCTGCTGCTGCTGCTGTGCAGTGACCTGTGGAGGCTAGATCTAAATACACATGAATGGGATCAGCTGCCCCTCAAAGGCGGCCCTTCAGCTCGTAGCGGACATAGAGTAGTTTACCACAAGGGCAAGGCTCTGCTGTTTGGCGGATTCTATGACAACGGACGCGATGTAAAGTAAGTCATGGTTGGATTACGTCCACTATCCATGGTAGGTCTCGTTCTTGTTTTTTAGCAAGTATGAGGTTTGGCACGATGGCGACAGCAGCAGCAGCAGTGGTGCTCTTGGTGTGGTAAGTGCTTTCTGCACACATCTATGACCAACGTGAGAGTTTGAATTGAGTAAAACCTCTTGGCTTTGTCAACAGCCAATAGCAGGAGGGGCTGATACAGCAGCGTTACATTCGTCATGTAACACCAACAGACATGATGTAGAGCGAGGCTGAAAAAGAAAACATATGCTTTGATGCATATGAAAGCAGCAGCACTGGCAGCGCTTCTTGTTGGCTCCGTGCACCGTAGTTGATCTGCATACAGCTGCGCTGTGGCTGATCATATACAAAAGTACTCAAAGTGGGAGTTAGCTGTGCTGACGTGGACAACCCTCCTGTCGCAACCCTCCTGTTGGACCTTACCTCTATGCTGCTGCTGCTGCCAAGGGCACTTGTTCCCTCTGTATTTACAGACACATGACTACCACATTTGTCCTGCTGCTGCTGCTGCTGCTGTTGCCAAGGGCGATTGTGCCTCTGTTACCCCACACACATGGCTACTCAAACTGTCTTGCTGCTGCTGCTGCTGCTGGTGGTGGTGGTGGTGGTGGTGGTTGTGAACAGGTACTGCAATGATCTCTGGGAGTTGGACTTGTCTGAAATGACGTGGACATCTGTGGGCAACCCTGCTGCTGGAACCCACCTCCATGCTGCTGCTGCTGTGCTGCTGCTGCTGCCAAGGGCAATTGTTCCTCTGTATTCCCACACACCTGGCTACAAAATCGTTCTCGCTGCTGCTGCTGCTGCTGCTGCTGATGTGCAGGTACTACAATGATCTCTGGGAATTGGATTTGTCTGAGCTGACGTGGACGTCTGTGGGCAACCCTGCTGCTGGACCCTGGCCGGCGTCTCGTAGTGGGTGTCAGATGATGGTGGTCAACGAACAGCTGTACATGTATGGAGGTTACGTAAAGGTACACTTTATGGCATGATTCATTTGCATAGCTGAGTTATACGTGGCTGGATTTGACTTGGTCTGCCATGTTCAAAAGCAATGACGTAGTAGATAATAAGCAGATGGTGTTATAGCGTTACGATGTGTGTTACTTTCCCGTTACAGGACAGAGATGACGAGGATGAAGATCTTGAACACGGTAAAGCTCATGATGACATGTGGTGCTTGGATCTCAAGAAGTACACGGTAAGCAGCAGCAGTGAACGGCGGCAGCAGCAGCAGTGAACGGCAGCAGCAGCAGCGAGTGGTGGGCAGCAGCAGTAGCGGCCCGAGTACGAAGGGTATTTCTCTCTGCAGCACAGTGTCAGCATATGAAAATGAGGATGTTATGTGCTGCAATGTAAAACTGGAGTGAGAAATTCCGCACTCAAAGCGAATGTATGCTGCTTGTAGCGCACGAAACAGCTACTGTGGAATTTCATGCACTTGTGCTCTCACAGTCGCTCATCACCACCTTTTCGATCTAACCATCGTACTACGGCTGCTGTTGCTGCTCTGCTGCTGCTGCTGCTGTTTTGCAGTGGGAGCGTATCAAGAAGGTTGGCATGGCCCCCGGACCCCGCTGCTCTTTCGCTATGGTACCACACAAGAACAGGTAACAGCAGTAAACAAACGTGCTCACTCATACTCAACATGTTATACTTTGAGTTTGTGGGTTTGCATTTGCTCTACCGGACTACGGTCTGACATGCTTTCAATGTTTCTTGAGTGGACCTTCGTTTTAGTTTGCTGCACAACCCAGACTGCAAGCTAGACTGATCAACAAGGAGGCTTCGCAAGCAAAGATGACATCTGGAGCAACTCGCTGTCTACTACAAAGCTAGTCTACTAGAAAGCTAGTGTGGTTTTCAGATGTGATTGGTTGTGCAGCTTTTAATTATGTACCTAGCAGCCACATAGTGTGCTGCAGGGGTTATTTGGGTAGCAGAGAGACTTGTAGTATGTTCAGAATGGCCAGCACCCCGACAGGAAATGGCCTTGTGCTCAAAGTTTCAAGCTTTTTTCATAAGGTTGAACAGAATGATGCATGTTTTGGCCTTCTTTAGGTCAGATATCAAATGAGCATCACAGCACACTGGCTGGTGCACGGAGTACATGGCAGAAAGGGAAGCTGTTATGCTGCCTGTAGCAGCGCAATCATTACGAGCGTGCAAACGCAGCCGCTGCAGCAGGCTGCTGCAGGGTGGTTTTAGCATGAATGCATAACGAGCAAAGCTGTCTTGCTGTCAGGAGGAATGAAACGAAGTAGTAGGAGTGATACTCCAGAAAATGAGATCTAGAAAAGGACATGTAGGAAATGACATTCTGGAATGTCGAATGAGGTTCAGGGAGGCCCGAACACAAACAACACTCAACCTCATGCACTGGGGTTGTCTCTCCCAGCAGACAAACCACACATTGCTCCTGTTCCTGTTCCAACAAGCACCTGCATTGCAGCATCAGACAAACCACGCTGTTCAAGTCCATGCTGTGTCATGGTTTCAGGGCATTCCTGTTTGGTGGTGTCAGTGACAACGAAACCAAGCGCGGGGAAGACCTGTCAAGCGAATTCCACAATGACCTGTACACATTCAACTTCACAAACAGACGCTGGTTTGCAGCACAGCTTCGACCACCAAAAGACTACAAGCAGCAGCAAGATGCAGACACTGCTTCTGCTCCTGCTGCTGAGGGCTCAGCAGCAGCTGCTGCTGCTAACGGACCCAGCAGCAGCAGCAGCAGCAGTACTGTAGCAGCAAACCCTGGCAGCAGCAGCAGCAGCAGCAGTAAGCCTCCAGCAGAAGCAGCGGCAGTGAGTCCTGAAGTGCAGAAGCTCTTAGCAGCCGGCCAGGATAAAAACTCAGCGATCTACAAGGCGGCTGTTCGTATTCAGTCGCGGTTTAGAGGCTACGTGGTACGGAAAGCATACAAGTTGTATCAGCTGGGTGGAGTTGTCAGTGAGATTCTGTACTCGCCGGCGGTTTATGGCTTAGATATGAGCGCTAAGAACATGCCTAAACCCAAGGGGAGGATTAGCCCACAGGTACGAGGTGATACAGGGTTTTAGGGTCAGAAACATGTGACATGCCATGTGGCCTGTTGCACCAGTGTACTTCAGCAGTGTATGATGAACAATGTGTGCTGTATTCTTGTTGGGTTGTTGCACGGCGTTACTGGATGTTATTGTGTAAAAGTATGAGCCAATGCAACAAGATAGATGCGCTGGCAAAGCTGCACTGCCATTGTGTATCCACGCAAGCTGCATGCGGGACAGAGTTGAGCCAGCAACCTAGCACTCGAGCAGCCGTAACCTGAAAGTCGTGGATGTATCTTTTGTGTCTGTCGTTTGCGAATGTCAGCAAGTGCTTAGCTAGTTGTTACAAAAGTAGTGGTGATGCAGTGCAAACAGCGGAATAATCTACAGCTGCTTGCGCACCTTTCCTGCAGGTTGCTGTTGTTGGCAACACCCTATGGTTGCTTGGCGGCGTAGTAGAAGTCGGCGAGTCGGAAATAACACTTGATGACATGTGGAGCTTAGACCTGGTCAAACTTGACGGTTGGAATCTGGTCAAGGAGAACACAGTGGGCGAAGAGGTGTTCAAAGCAGCGGCAGCAAAGGCAGGCGGGGACGACGACAGCGAGTGGGAAGATGCTTCATCTGAAGAAGCTTAGTTGTAGCATACGGGAATGGCCCCGGGCTGTGTGTGTTTGAGTTACTGCTGCGTTGGCAGCACTGCTCCATCGCTGTGCAGTACAGCTAAAATCTCCTCTACAGGCCCGGGCTTACAAGGCTCGGCGTGGCCAGTGAGAAAGTTTGGGTCTGTGATTGACGGTGCATCATCCTATCAAGTCGGCATCGCACTGCGGTTTCTGTACCAAGTAGCGAGGCGGCAGCATCAAACCGGTTAAACCTTGGCACAGTCGCAGCATAGGCACAACTGGTCCAGTGCAAGTTGCCAACATATATTAGAAGTTTTGTTTGCTGTCAAAGGAATTTGGAGCTGCCAACACGACATCGCTGCATTTCGCCCGCACGGATTGTTTCGGTCGGGTTAGGTCAGACTTCTGTTCCCGTCATCTTTCAGAGCATTGAGAGTGTAATTGCACTGTGCTGGCGAGCGTTCAAGCAGCAGTGACCTTCGCGCCTGGAGCCTCGCTTGTATAGCAGCACCACATAGCTTCTGCCTTACCGGCTCACCTAGTCGGTAGCAGCGTATAGCAGCCATGGTAAAGAAGAAAGTTGGAGGAGCTCATAGATATAAGGCGCTAACGGCCAGCAAAGCAGCAGCTGAGGAGCCAGCAGGACCTAAGCCCCCACAGCACCTGCAGAAGAAAATTACCAAGAAAGCCAAGTTCTTTGAGAAGGTCGTCGCGAACAACGCAGCGCTACAAGTAGAACGCAGTATCAAGAAGAAGAAAGTAAAGTCCAAGACAGCGCTACCGAACTTGCAGTCGCTGGCAGGCGAACTAGAGCAGCTTGTCCAGTTGGGTTCCAAATCAGAGCAGCAGCGACCCGGAAAAGGCATACGTAGCAGCATAAAGCGCTCAAAAGCGCGATTAGCTATCACAGTATCGGAAACGCAGCGGCTGCAGCAGGTCCTGCAGCATCCCATGTACAAAGCAGACCCCATACAGGCCATAACAAACCACCTTACTGCAACATTGCCAGCAGCGCCAGCACCTCAGAAGCAGCAGCAACAACAGCAGCCGGGCAGCAAGAGGAAAGGCAAGAAGCAGCGTGCAACAGGCGTAGCAGACATGCAAGACTAGCGTTTGGGCCTTGAAACTGTTTGTGAAGTTTAGCTCATGCAACATAGTACTGTTTGTGTGTATGGGTTTAGTCTATTGCTTGGGCTCTGTTTTGCAGTGTGTTATGGCACATTGTATGGTCGAATGGTCCAATCCTTCATGCTGACTCGCTGTGCAGTGTTGTTGTTGGGGCTGTGCCGCCAGCAAGGCAGGCTGTGATCAACACTGCAGTAAAGGAACCTACTGCTGCAGCAGCAGCACAGCAGTGAAGGAACCTCCGTATCTGATTACCGTACGTTTTGAATCCACGGAGGCTGTGCAAGTGCCCCATCCGGATATCCGGGAGTGCATTTTCCGCGGGCCCGAACACCGCACGAGGTCGTCTGTATGGAAACTTATCACGCGTACGCCTAATTAGGCTTATAAGTCTTTACTTGCAGTGCTGTCTGATACCTATTCAGCATTCACTGTTCTGCAACGCGACGGATTTGAGAGTTTGCTTACGTCCACGCGCGGCAGCGCCTGTGTTGGTGTATGTGTGGTGGGTCGTCACTGCCATGGCAGCTGGCGTTGAGTGTCAGGAACTTTGCACGTGTCATTCCTTTGACGGCCGCGTTTCGCAGGCTGCAAGGTATTGTGATACGTACAAGTCTACTTTTTCGTATGTCAAGGCAGGCAGAGAGCTGAGCTTTCATACACCGCAGATCCGCGGAAGGTTTTTGCGTGGGTGACAGAGACAGCGCCTGCTTGTCCTCGTCGAACTGTGGACCGGACCTCTGCAATACTGTGTTTGACGCCCGATGACTACCATAAAGCTGATTCAGCGACTGCGCTTGTGTGCAAACCCGGACATTCTGGACCAAACCGACACCTGCTCCAATACTATGCAGTCTAAGGAAGCAAAACAGATCACAACATGTATGCAGGCTCAGTAGCAAACTGTTGTGGGTGACGCGCCTCTAGGCTCAGCAGGCTCCCTCTTGGGGTGGCTTTCGGTTGTAACCAGACAAGCGACCGGGCCTCTCGGCCTCTCGTGGATGATGCAGCGCGATCGGCGGGCCTTGTGGAGGGCGGTCATGTGGGCATACCTCGGTTTCGTACTCTGGCGTGCCCCTCAAGTGACTGGTGAGACACTCGTCAGCAGAACTCCCAGTCAGATCAGCTCTGGCCAGTGCTGTGCCAGCCTTCGCCCTAGCACTCATCCAGCCTCGCGCAAAACAGTTCTGTAGTTCAAGCCACGTACAGTAACGCCTAGTATGCCAGCCTGCATTGGTGTTTCTGCCAAAGCCTGTTGCTGTTGCAGTACTGGCAACCAGTTGGCAGACAAACGCCCATCAGCGTGCATGTAAAAGTGACTCAGCGGGCATGTTGACAGCACATAGAGCAAAACACACGTATTCGCACAGCTGCAGCTATATAACAAGCAGCAAAACGTTGCCATAGTCGTGTGTCAGCGTTGCAGCAGTGCTGCTCGCCGCTGGTACCCCCAGCTTAACACCTCAAACTCTTCCCCTGCCCAATCCGTAGGCCAAGGACTCCTGACTTTAGACAGCCCTCGCCTGGGATCGTCTAATTCCTACAACACAGACATCAACAGAGCTATGTCAATGGCAAAAAAGATGCAAAAAAACCGGAGACCAGCAGAGAATCGCAACCTGCCAGGCTCCAGCTGCACACTCTCCAGCAGCGGGAATACCAGTGAGAGCTTTCAGGAATGGGGTGCACGCATGCTGGCGTTGTCACCCAGCAGCTGGACCGCTACGGATATGGAGTTGACGTATGGAGTCAAGGTTGTGGCGCCTAGCATTGATCAGCGTCCGTGCAGTACTTGTACTGCTGCTGCTGTTGTCAGTGCAGCACAGACAGCAGTTGCAATGGTGAGTTCAGCGGTGACGTTGGGGTACCAAATCATAAAGCCCTGGGTCTAGCCGCAGTCTGTACAGCAGCAGCAACAGCAGCAGTTGCGGCTTAGTCCGCCTTTCTGCAAACGCATTCTGCATACACATTGGATAAGCAAACCCGGTGTTGACTGCAGTTGAGACACTGGGCATCATATCAGTAATATTTCAGCAGTTGTGCGAGCAGTTGGAATAGTGGTTGCTGTGGCGAGTGTGTGGCAACCCAGGTTGGTCTGTGCTTCCTCTGTTTGCTGCCTATTAAACACTATGACCCTAGTCAATGAGCGTTACAGATGGTGTTGGCAACACCAGCAGCGGCAGCCGCAGTCGCTGTCCCATGCAGTCCTATATCTCTTTCAGGCAACCAAATGCCCAATTGTCATGCACCCCCTATCGCATGTCACCCCTTGGCCTGGTGTTGATGCCAGTTGTAAACTAGTGCTGTGTGCTCTGTCTGCCCCCTGATCAGGCCTTGAGAATCAACGTGTCACAAGTGGACTTGAGCATTATGGACCTGTAAGTGATAAGCACCCTTTTGCACCTGAGCCGCCCCTGATGCTTGAATGCATGTAAACTTTGTCTTGGCTGACCTCCTGTGCTTTGAGCCAATATCACATACGTTCCTTTGGCACTCCCTCTTGATGCATGTGGTTTAGCGTGTATAGATTTCTGAGGTCAGTCAGGTGGGGCCACTCTGCAGCTGCGTAGGTCAGGACTTATTGCATAAGTATGAAGTGATGCACCAACACTATTTACGCAACGCCTTGCAGCATTGTTCACTGCTGTTATTGACCCTTTTGCTGCATGCCATGCTCCTCTGCGAAAGTTGAGAACCAGCTGCTCAAACAACAAATGCACCACGAATGCACCACGAACGCACCACGAATGCGCCGCCATCATTTACAGATGGTCTGGCGGCTGGTTTGCTGCTGGCGTTGACTCCTTTGTTGTGTTGTCTTCGCTGTGTTTTGCCAGATACTACTGCTCCAAAACAATCAAGCGGCAGTGTGACAGCGGAGCCATATTGAATGAGATACTCAATGACCTCAATGAGCGTCAACTCTTCAAGGAGTCGTGTCTGCCATACAAAGCCTCGCCTGGCTTGTCAGACCAAGTCTGCAAGACTCAAAGCTGCAGTGATATGAATATACATGCTTCTAAGGGCCGGTTCTGGCCGGTACCCCTGTCAAATCCCTTTGATGTCATGAATCACATACGCACGTATGGCTCTGTGGTGAGTGCGGGTTGAACAGCTGCAACCCCAAATCCCTGGTTGCAGCTGTTGTGAATGCGGTGCTCATACTATGAGCTAGTAGCTGGCATTACCCAGTAAACTTGTGCTCAGTTGTCGTTGGGCAGCTCAAAGGTCATGACCTTGTCAACCAGCAGGCTGTGGCGCTTTGACTGTTTGTAGCCTGCACATTCATGAAGGGATCTTGTATTGTCAAGCATGTAACACAGCAGTGTTGAAGGCCCTAATGTATGGTGTGTGGGTTGCCGGGTTCAACTAATTAGTACAAACTTACCTGCCTATGGCATACTTCAACCACCAACGGATATCACTTCAGGTAGCTTGATGCCGATGCCTTTGGAGAAATCCTTGTACACATGAGTTGTACATTCGCAAGCACAGATTTGTGAGTCATACCTTTCGATGTACTATATGAACCAAGGTTGCTGCATTGCTGTTCTTACTTACCCAGGTGACTCCCGTTGAAATAACCAAGGACTTTGCACCATTTTTTGACAATCAAGCAAACAAAAAGGCCATCTACAGATTCCCACCAGATGCCGACCTCTTGGAGAGACATGCTGTGGTTCTTGTGGGGTACCATCTGGATTATGACAACTTTGATAACAGTTACTGGATTGTGAAAAACAGCTGGTGAGTTGCAAGGCTGATCCGCAGTTGGTCTGTAACATGTCATAGTTGTTGGGTTGTAACTCATCATAAATACTTTGGTGATGTTGAAAATGAACGAACGTACTCACTTTCATACTACTCTGGTGGGTGTCAAGAGGCACAGTGCTGATGCCACTGCCATTCGCTGTGCTACTGCACAGATGTTGCATGTTGCTTTCAAAGCGGCCCGACAGCTAGCTGCTGCTTGAGCCAGGACTGGCTCCAATGGAAGTAACATGACTATTTTGATACAATGTATATGCATTGAAGAATGACCTCTCAGCCTTTCAGCCTTTCAGTTTCCAACTGTTGTTGCAAGTGATGCTGTTATGTCTTTGCAGGGGTCCGGACTGGGCGGACAATGGCATGTTCAAGGTGTGTGGCTCACTCAGCTGCACACTGGGTCTGGCCAGGATTAGTAAACAAGTGACATTCGCAACATTAGCAACATGATGTCACATGAGTAGGCGATTGTGCTGCACACAGCACAGTCAACAAAGCAAAAGTCCGACAATCAACAGTCAAAAGGAGTTGCGGCTTGGACTCTTTTTCTGAGCCATCAATGCAACTGGGATCAGCAATAATCTGCAGGATGCTTTGTAACAGGATTCCATTTGACACTTTGTTTCTTGTACTGCAGTTGTATTTTAATTTTGCCGACTTCAGAAGCTCCACACCATATGGCATTGCCTGGAAGCCTGATCCAAATGATTTGCAAGATTATCAGCCATTACCAGGCCTCACACCCACGAGGAGCAAACCCGGCTGCTGTACATACAAGGCAAGCTATAACATCCCAAGCATTGGGCGTTGTATATCTGCGAAAGCACCTCCTGAGCTTGCCTGGATTTTATGTTGCCCGGTCAAGCTGCCCGGTCAAGTAACATGGGCGCAGATTGAATATTGCTTTTACTCGTTGCTAAGCCCTTGTCGCATTGCTGATGACATACCTGAGTGCAACGCATGTTATGGTTGACTATGTTTAGCCTTGGTCTTATAACCTCTATACGCGCTTGCATGGGCCATCCCGATCTCACGGCATAAGCTGGTGTCAACCTCAGACAAGCCCCTACAGTTGTGACGCCCAAGTATGCAAGTGTACCCAACACCGTGAATCAAACACTGCGCACAATACATCAATATGAAAACTAGCACTCTTTAGAACTGTTGAGGAATTAGGGTTTTGGCCCACAATGTGGTATAGTCGCTCGCTGCTGCAGGCCAACAAGTATGATCTCCTATCAAGGATAGCATTCCAAGTGGAGGTGGATGCATACCGACTGCTATCAGACAATCCAACCCTGGGCCTCGCATATGGCAGTTTAGCAGGGAAGACCCTGCTGATATGTGAATCTCCTATATGTAAACAATCTAAACAGGAATCTGTGAGGAATGTGGCAAGCACAACGGCAAGGAAGGGCATACCAGGTGTGCTCTCAGGGTTTTGGATTAGTTATGTTGATTCTGAGTTCATATCGCACATTGTGTTTCAGTAAGTGTTGGCCACAGAGTGTACGGGGATTGACAAGTGCAGTGTGATGCATTGGGAAGCGCATTTGATTTGTGGTTTAATCTGTATGCACTGCACATCGTACAGTTCATCACAGCGGCGTCATTGCAGCAGCATTGAAAAATAGCTGTTCTCCACCTTTCTCTGAAAGGGTGTGCCCGAGAAGAGAAAATCGAGCGAGCACAAGGGGTTGAAGAAACAAAATCCATGGCTGCCAGCCTGGCCAGCAGCTTGGTGTGGCTTTGATCCTTTTGATCATTGAACATGTTGTTACCTTGCTGCAGACTATGCGGTCAGCTTGCGGAGGACCATCAAAGACAATGAGCTGGACTGCGGTTACATTGATGAGTACAATCGCCGTGTCCCGTATTGCAAGATATGTGGGGGTGTGAGAGCAGTCGCCGCTCGCTGTGATGCAAACCAAAATTGTGTGGCTTTTGACATGGAGAATCCTGTACAGCTGGAAAACGGGACAGTTGCAGAGTGCGGGTATCTGAAAGCTGCGGGACAACCATTAGAGTAAGTTAAAAGCAGACTGGCATCTGAAGCTTTTCTGAAAAAACGGGTTCTAAGTCTGTTGTCAGCAAGTGCTGTTGCTTGCGAAACAGCCTCCATCCCATGCCTAATCAGAGCGCACCGAATGCAGACGCATCAGAATAGTCCACACGCATTACCCTATCGTCCAATAGGGAAGCCGGGCGTCGAGTATCGCAAGCCTGACTGGAAAACCAAACAAGATCTGGTGGTGGTTTCTCAATGTTCACTCAAAGCTGTCCTGTTTGTTGTGTTTGCAGGTACATGGAGAACTTTGTCAACTACTGCAAGCTGAGCAAAGGCAACAACTGCAAAGGTGAGCGGTGTGGGGTAAACATTGGAGCTACACTGGCTGGCCTACTGAAGCACAGTGCAGTGAAGTTTAGCTCGTGCAACCAAGAATGCCAAGCAGGTTGCTGTGCTCTACATGCAAGTGCAGTGTCTCCTCAAACTGCGTGCTTGATCCACCTTACCAGGGGTAAACACAACACAACCTTGGGCTAGCACCACATTCTCCTAGCATACTCCAATTAAGCTCCTCAGGGTGGTTGTCAGTAATCCGTCACTGTTGTTCTCCTGGTCAATCCGTGGCCGCTTATGCATACCTTTGCATTGCGCAGATGTCTTGATGCTGAGAACAGCAGTGCAGATCGGTAACAGCGCGAAGCAGTGGGGTATGGTATAGCAGGGACTCGGCGCAAGCTGCTTTGGAAAAATCTGACCTGGCAGCTGCATACATTACTTGTCCAACCTGCAGGACTTCACTGTCCGACATCTCGCATGTTTGCTACACGCCTATGCGATGAGTGGTACCCGTGCTGCCGTTGCACCCTTTCTTGCAGGTGCATACACCCTAACGCGCGGTCTCAGCCTGCCCAAAGACGCAGATATCGATTGTAACTACAAAAACAAGGACGGTGTCAAGCAACGGTACTGCTTCGTGTCCGGCAATGTTATGACCGTTGTTGCGTCTTGCAACGACAATGCATCATGCAAAGCATTTGATTATTTTGCTAATGTGAATGGAGGATATTTAAAGTCGTTTACTGAGCCGACTGTGCCTATGTCAAACAGTCTCATGTATACTAGGGAAGTTACAGTGAATATCTCACAGTGTGTATGAAGGCCGTGTAAGCAAATAAGCAAAACAGAAGCCGGGCCTAAAAGATGACCCCGTGAGGGGTTAAAGATAGACGTTTAGTAGTGATAGAGAACATTTCTGCAGAGTTATGCCGGTTCGCAATTCCGTTCAGATCAGTACAATCTGGTTGGTGGAGAGTAATGGCCAAGGCGGTGAAAGTACCCACATGGCCGATGGCCGTAAGGCTATGGCTAACGGGTAACAATTTGTATGTAGCATCTCCCCTCAGACATACCGCCGGTGCGTAACTGCAGCAGCAAACATTGTACTATCTTTAGCCCTGACTGGAGTTGACCACCAGGTTAAGCTTGAGCAGGTTCAATGCTCTAGCTGTGCAAATGCAGCAGCTTAGCCAACCAGTGGTAGTGTTATCTCTTCGCATGAGTTCACCGCTGCCAGGTAGTGCCTTCAAAGTTGTCCGGTGGGTTCCAACCCACAACATATTGGCATTGGTATTGGCTGTCTGTGCAGCAATGGTGGGTTTGTAACGGATGTTTGTGTCGAGCAGAGGGGCCGGCCATCATCGGATATGCCACGCAGCAGACCCGTGCATATCCGGGCAGTGCCGAGAGGGCAACTCAACCCTGGATGCTTGTTGGCGGCAGCAGCTAGGGCAGCACTGTGTGGCATAAACTGACTGCCGCACTGTTTGCGATGTGCCTGGTTTGTTTATGGGGAAGGTGTTATTTTTCAGATGCAGCGCAGACGACAGTTGCATGTAGGGGTGCATGTAGGGTATGCGTAAGACAGTTGCATGTAGGGTGCGAGTTTCCAGAGGGCCCTATCATGTATGGCATGTGTTTCAGCATCTCACAATTGCCTGCAAATCGAGCATATCTGCGAGAGGGTTAGCTCAGGGTCAACAACCAGGATGGTCGGCTGGCCGACTGTGCATTGAACGTTGTTGTGATCTGAAGTCAATTGCAGCAGATTTGGAAAATAAGCAAATGTGTGTTTTCATCATCACACAGCTAATGGATGTTGTCTATGCATTTATCGGTTATGCTCTTTGGAGGGCATGCTTTCAGTAGCACTAGCCAGCAGTATCTGGTGATATCATAAAAGCATACTTGCATTGGTGCATTAAAATTGATGTAGCACCGACAACAGCAGTTTTTCTCTGTGATCGATCATGAACTGCAATGGGTTGACCAGTAACCACATAGCACCTGCTCTTGAAACGTTCCAAGCCAAGCAGATCCATGTATGTGTGCATTGCACTGGCAATCCGCTGATATAGACGGCCTGCACTAATGCACAATCTGCTGAGATTCAGCAAAAGTGTAGCATATCAAGCCGACTATTGCATTAGAGTCCATCTTGGTGTGTCTCTGTCACTCTTTGTCACTGACATGGTATGTCATGGACATTGCGAAATGCATACAAGGATTCGCTGTTTCACGCTTTAGAAGAATGTTGGGGAACTCGATGTTGCATAGCACCTTCTCATGCTTATGCATTATCATAATGCATTATCCAGCATTTGCAAGTTGGCAGTGGCTTGCAGCATCCCCTGCACAGCACAGCACAGAACAGCACAGCACAGGCTTTAAGGTTCAGGTTCAGGACTTCTCTGCTATCTTGAGGGCATGCTGCGCAGTTCTCTGCTGATCAGTTACCACAGTTAGGAAGTTTTGGCAGTAAAGTTTGCTAGCGAAGGTAGCATCTCAAGGCTCTCACATAGGACTTGTGAAGCAGTCGGCTAATTGAACTCAAGGCATGCATATGACTTTGTGCATATCATGGTCAGTCACTGATCTTCATACTGATCTTGCTGCCCGCAGCAAGATGACAGTGTTATGTCAGCAGCATTATGATGTAAGAATGCATCACTGTCATGATCGTCAGTTTCCGGATTGATAGAGCGGAGCGTTGACCATTGATGTTGGCGTGTAGGTAGCCTTGTAATAAACCTGAAGCTCATGTCTTAAGATTGTCTGCGGCAGCTGATTCTGGTCTGGGAGTTCTTTTCTCAGACACTGTTTCTTTGTTGAGTTGTTCTGCCTCTGGCAACATGTGCAGCTATGGCGACAATTGTTGTCATATCTAGCAGTATTGTCGGCAAATGCCAGCCATTTCACTCCCCTACATGGACCAGAATGGCAAATAATGGTCTGAGCATTATGCATATATGTCACAATGTTTCACGTGGCCTTACGTTTAGTGCTTGCTCGTTTGGCTGATACTTGCAGATGCATTCATGCCCGCATGTATGTTGGGCTTGTGTTCTATCTCGCCTACCATCTAGTCATCAACATTGCCTTCGATGCAAGTATGGCAGTGATAGAATCACTGCTTTGGGTGCTGTTGATTCTGCCTCTGAAATGGCGCGGGGCCGATGGCCATAGTGCTATGGCTGGTGGGTAGCTTATATATATCAACATTGCCGGAGCATTCTAAATCCAGCCGAATGGACACATTAGGTGGTGGATGGTACTGTGGGTGAAAAGGCAGGCAAGCCTGGCTGTTACTGATCGACTGTCTTGAGATGCATGCTCATTTTGGTGGACACGGAGGGTTCTGTTGGCGAAAAAAAGATAAAAACAGCACTTGTTGTGGGGGTTGTTGCTTGGTTCTGTGGCACTTGTGTATGTGCCCAAGGTGTCCTGTGGTGTGGTGCAGTATGGGGTTCGGTATACACTGTGTATTGTTACATGTCAGTGAGCCTGGTTGTGCAGTATGCTTGTGGTTTTGTAACTTGTGACAGCATTGGTCTGGCAGCCGTGTTGTTGCATACTTGCTTGGGTGCCAGCCCTAGTAGGTGACATGTATGTTGTTGACTTCTTGTGCATCTGGTGTGTGGTACAGCCTGTGTTGGTGGCATCGCTTAAGCTTGATGTGTGCCTCGGGTGTGCATCTACATCTTACATACGTGGCTCAGTCTGGTTGGGGGGGGGGGGGCGAGAGCCCGGGGCAGTCACACTAGGAAGTTCCTGCCCTGTTGTTAGAGTGTCAGCCTTCGTCACGTAGGTCTCTTGTGGCAGGGTTCTGTATGATTGGGTGGAGAGTGCTGGCTTGAAGAAGATTGAGCAGCTAGGGAGTAGCTGAGTTGTGACAGATGAGAGTCATTGGTAGTATTGAGATAGCATCTGGAAGTACAGTGTTGTAGCAGCAGTGTTGTGAGATCAGAAAGCAAGGTGTCGGTCGGCAGCTAGTCTTGCTATGGCAGCAGTAGATGTGTCATAACATTGAACAGTGAGCGACGGTGAGGCCATCACAGTAAGGGTACTCGGCAGCTGCAATGTTGTGATGTGTCACTGTGAAATGACTAGACTAGACAGCTGTGGCTGCGGAAAAGAGAACAGCTGAATGTGCCGCAATGTATCAAGGCACAATGTATACGGTGGTAACTGTCTGTACGCTACAGTGCAGAGCCCCAAGAATCATCGAGGGTTGTGTTCAATATATTCAGATCATTCCCTACTATCAATGGTGTACCACTGCCTGATTTTGACATTTGCAAATTGGAAACCACCTGCACAGCTGTGGACCAGTACTGCTAATTTCACCCAATCCTGGCCCTTGAGGAGCCTTCTTGCACACAGCAAACCTGTTGAAAATAGTTTGCAGTCCCCGGAGGAGGCCCCTACACGCGGCGTCAAGTGGCATTGAGTGGCGTTAACCTCACGTGGTGTTGGTTGTTACTTAACGCACCGCGTTGACGTCAAACGCCGCTTGACGTTAACTAGCGCCAGGTCAACGTGCAGGTTAACACAGTTACCGCCAGGCTCAACACACCGCGCTAACTTCAACGATGACTCAGCGCCAGCTGTTACCGCAGTTGCCGCAAGGTATTTCCATTGCACAGCTTTGAACCCTCGATCTGCTGCACTAGTAATCACCAGATGCCTAATGCCTACGATCCCAACGCTTCACCACAAATTTGAAGGCAGCTCATCTCAACACTGGCCAACCACACTATTACACTCGAGCGCTCCCCACACCCACTCAGTACGAACTCGCACAGCTCAACCCACACCCACTCGATAGAAGCTTCTTTAGAGCCAGCTGGCCTAATTCTGCCTAATTCTGCACGGCGCTACAGCGCACGTCTACACGTATACGTGGCGCCTTGTTGTACGTACAACAGGCACCATGCGCAACTGCATCTGCATGTTGTTACATGACACATGCCATACATGTTGGGACCCTCTGGCGACTCGCACTCAACCTGCGACTTACAGAAAACATGTCTGGGCTGCATTTGGAATATGTTAACCTACCCCATCAACTTGATTGTTGAACAAACCAGGCACCGTGCGGCAGTCAGTACATGCTACACAGTGCTGCCCTAGCTGCTGCCGCCAACGTGTTGTACAAGCATCCAAGGTTGTGTTGGCCCTAGATCTGGCCCTGGGACACCGTCTTGCTGCGTGGCATATCCGGTGATTGCCGGCCCCTGTGCTTGCCACAAACACACGTTACAAACCCACCAAAGCTGCACAGACAGTTAAGCCCGACACCAACACTCGGTGAAAGCCCTCCCAACAACACTTTGAAGGCACTACCTGGCAGCATCTACTCATGCATAGATGCAATACCACCACAGCTTGGCTCAGCTCAACCCAAAGTTCTGACATTGACCAGGGGACTGTCACCAGCAGATGAACACAACTTACAACACACTGCAAGGCACTTCAATCATAATAGCTGCATTCCAGCAGCAATGCCGCTGCCCTTCTGATAAACAACGGCGCTACATTAAATCACTGCGACAATATATCATCAATGCAACCAAGACTGAACTGCCCTAGGTCCCCGTGCTGTGCACTGCCAATATCATTGATGCCATGACCCTGACACAGCTCACATCACTGAAGCGCATGTACACGCGATGTTTACGTATACAGCCACATCAGCCTCCTAGCCCGGTGTACTAGTAGTGCTGACATACCAGACAAGTATGAGTACTCCTGCTGCAATGGCACACCTAGAGCATATCCCTAACAGAGCTTGGGTAATGATCAACTTTAATCATGGCTAAACATGATGCAATGTTTGCTGCTGCAGCTGCGCACCTACCAAGTGTCTGAGAGGAGAATGTTACATGTGGAGGGATACATTCACCGCCTTGGCCATTACCCCTCCACGCAACCGATTATGCACTGATCTGGACTGAACTGCCAAGTGGCATAACGCTGCAGCAATGGCTCTCTATCTTTAGTCCCTGGACTGTATGCTAGTCCCTTGCAAGGTTTTCTGTTTCATGCCCGGCTGCTGTTCTGCTTTTTGGCTTACACTGCCTTCATATACATGAGACTGCTCGGCATAGGCACAGTCGGCTCAGTAAACGACTTCAAGTAACCTCCATTCGCATTAGCAAAGTAATCAAAAGCTTTGCATAATGGATTGTTGTTACAAGACGCAACAACAGACATAACATTGCCAGACACGAAGCAGAACCGTTGCTTGACTCCATCCTTGTTTTTGTAGTTACAGTCGATGTCGGCTGCTTTGGGGAGGCTGAGACCGCGCTTTAGGGAGTATGCACCTGCAGAACGGATAACGTGGCAGCACAGGTAAACAGTCTATCACATAGGCTCAGTAGTAAGACATATGCGCGATACAGAGGTAGTCATAAGCGGCCGTGGGTCAACCCATCAAACTTCTACGTTAACGGGGTTCACATAAACGGCGACACTGGTGATATGCTGCTGCATGGCTGTCATGTGGCTGGTATCTGTCAGCAGCCTGGTCTTACAGCCCACAGCTACCAGGCACATGCTATGCCTGGTCATGCAGCAGCATATCACCAGCAGCTACGCACTTGTCAGCAACAGCCTTACTCAACAGGGTTAGAAATTGCTACCGATGCAAATTGACAAGGAGCATTACAGTGGAGGATGCCAACCCCCTGAGGAGCTGAATATGAGCATGTTACAAGACTGTGGTGCTTGGCCATGAGTGTGTCAGCCCCCGGTAAGGCGGTTCATGTGCGCAGCCTGAGGAGACACTGCACTTGCATGTAGAGCACAGTAGTGTGCTTGGCATTCTTGGTTGCACGAGCTAAACTTACTGCACTGTGCTTCAGTAGGCCAGCCAGTGTAGCTCCAGTGTTTGCCCCCCACACCGCTCACCTTTGCAGTTGTTGCCTTTGCTCAGCTTGCAGTAGTTGACAAAGTTCTCCATGTACCTGCAAAAACAACAACCAGCATGGTTTTGCATGTTCGTGAAAATCACCAATCACCATAACCTGTTTTGGTTTCCAGTTAGGCTTGTGATATTCAACGCCCTCTAACTGTTCGCCTTCCCTATTTGTGGTACGGCAATGTGTGTGGACTATTTCAATGCGTCTGCATTCAGTGCGCTCTGATTACGTTTGTGATCAAAGCTGTCTGGCAAGCAATGGCACTTGCTGGTAACAGATTTAGAACCCATAACAATTCCTCAGAGAAGCCCCCGAGATGCCAGTATGTTGTCAACTTACTCTAAAGGTCTTCCCGCTTTCTTCAAATACCCGCACTCCGTAACTGTCCCATTTTCGAGCTGTACAGGATTTTCCATGTCAAATGCCACACACTTTGGGTTTGCATCACAGCGAGAGGCGACGGCGCTCACACCTCCACATATCTTGCAATATGGGACACGGCGATTGTACTCATCAATGTATCCGCAGTCCAGCTCATTGTCTTTGATGCTCCTTCGCAAACTGACTGCGTAGTCTGCAGCAAGGAAATTTGCCGTTGTGTGGACAACGTGTTGGAGTACAGAAAAAGGATCAAAGCCAAACAGAGCTGCTGGCAGCCATGCATATTGTTTCTTTCACGCTTTGTGTGCCCTAGAAACTGAACGGGCACCCCCACCCCTCAGAAATAGCTGGAGAACAGCTCTAAATCACTGCTGCTGCAATGGGGTCCCTAAGGTGAACTGTTCATCGCGCAGTGCGTTCAGATAAAACTGTAGATTCAAAAGCGCTTCCTAATGCATCACTCTGCACTTCTTGAACCCCGTGCTTTCTCTGGATAACACTTGCAATTGAAAGACAATATACGTTATGGCCTTAGTGTAGAAATGCTGAATCCAAACTGCTCTGAACATACGCCAACAGAACTTCACTCAGATACGTTTCACTCTCACGAATACTGAATACGAGACCCAGAATGCACACCTGGTATGCCCTTCGTTGCCGTTGTGCTAGCCACATCTCCCCCAGTTTCCTGTATAGACTGTTTACATATAGGAGATTCACATATCAGCAGGGTCTTTCCTGCTAGATTGCCGCTTGCGAGCCCCAGAGTTGGATTGTCTGACAGCAGCTGGAATGCATCTACCTCCACTTGGATTGCTATCCTTGATAGGAGATCATATTTGTTGGCCTGCAGCAGCGAGTGATACTATACCACAATGTCAGTAACTGCTCGTGTTTTGCACTGTTGTAACGTGCACATGGTTGTATTCATGGTGTTGCCATTGGATACTATGGCTAGTGGCACTTGCGTACTTGGCGTCACATAGTTAGGGACTGTTTGTGGATAACAACAGCTGAAGCCCTGAGATCGGGATAGCCCATGCAAGCATGCCTAGAGCTTACAAGAACAGGCTGATTTAAACAAACATAGCGATTCTCAACATACAATGCACCAAGGTAAGTGATCAGCAGTGCGACAAGGGCATAGCAATACAAGCAATTGCACATGAAACTTGACAGGACAGCTTGCCTTATATGTGCAGCAGCCGGGTTTGCTCCTTGTTGGTGTGAGGCCTGGCAGTGGCTCATAATCTGGCAGATCATCTGGATTAGGCTTCCAGGCAATGCCATATGGTGTGGAGCTTTTGAAGTCAGCAAAGTTGAAATATAACTGCAGTAGAAGAGACACAGCGATAGAAGGCATGTTGCAACAACATGTTTTGCAGACACTTGCTGATGCCAAATGCATTGATGGCTCAGACTGGAACTGCCACAACGCCTTTTCAACCATTGTTTGTTGAGTATGCTGTTTTGTGTGCAACTGTGCAGCACAGTTGACTGTATACCAACCCATATGACATGATCATGTTTCCAAAGTCACTTGTCACTTGTTTACTAATGGTGGCCAGACCCTGTGTGCACTAATGCTGCCAATACCCTGTGTGCAGCTGAGTCGCATACCTTGAATATGCCATTGTCTGCCCATTTCGGACCCCTGCAAAGACACAACAGCATCACTTGAAACAGTTCAAGTTTGAAGCACTGAGGGCTTACAGGCAGCAGTGTGCATTCACATCAAGCGAATTTCACGGACAAACTACGATACACAACAGACTGCTTTGTTTGTGCACAGCGTAGAAGTTTGATTGCCATAGAGACGGTTCCATTGTGACTTCAGTTGTTTTGAAATGAGCACAGGCAACCCTTGCAAGTACAATGACAGTTGAACATTTTGCAATGCAAGTCACCGATCAATCATATCACATCGGCAAGAATGGCATGTCAGCTTTCAGCGTTATTGTCCTACGCATATCAGGTTCAGCATATCACTTCCACCCCAGTTGTTTCTTGGCCCAAGCAGTATATACCAATCAGCTGTCGGGTGCATGGCAGTGGCATTAGCAGTGGTCCTACTCACACCCTCCAGAGCAGTATGACAGTGAGTATTTCCATTGTCATTTCCTATAACCTGATGACTAGTGATAAGTTATAGACGATGTGCTGAACAGCCTTGCAACTCACCAGCTGTTTTTCACTATCCAGTAACTGTTGTCAAAGTTGTCATAATCCAAGTGGTACCCCACGAGTACCACAGCATGTCTCTCCAGGATGTCGGCACTTGGTGGAAATTTATAAACAGCCTCACTGTTTGCTTGATCGTCAAAGAACGGCGCAAAGTCGTTTGTTATCTCAAAGGGAGTCACCTGGATAGGTAAGAACAGTAATGGAGCAACTGGCATCCCGGATCCCAAGGCTTTTGTTGCACAGCACAATGAAGCGTATGCCTCATATTGTGCTGACGAATGTGTAACCAGGTGTTTACAAGGGTTTGTCCCAGCGTTATGGCATCCAAGCTACCTGCAATGGCTGCCATGTAATAGGCGAAGTATATTCTTTAGGCAGACACTTGTATGCATCTGCTGAACCCGGCAACCTACACACATACATTAGGACCTACAATACTGCTGTGTCACATGCTTGACTATACAAGGATATTTCAAGAATGTGCTGGCAGCAGGCCACAAACAGGCAAGCCGCCACAGCCTGCTGGTTGACGTTGTCAGGACCTTTGAGCTGCCCAATGGCGACTGGGCATAAGTGTACTAATCAATGCCAGACATGGAGGCCGGGGGGGGGGGGGTGTGAGGCTGCTACCATGTTAGCATTAGCTTGAGGCGCAGCACTCACAGCAGCAGTAACCAGGGATGCATTGTGCAGTCAGTCAACCCACACTCACCACAGAGCCGTACATGCGTATGTGATTCATGACATCAAAGGGGTTTGACAGGGGTACCGCCTCAAATTGCCCCTTAGAAGCATGTATGTCCATATCATTGCAGCTGTTAGTCTTACAGACTTGGTCTGACAAGCCAGGAGAGGCTTTGTATGGCAGACATGACTCCTTTATGAGTTGCCGACTCATGAGGTCATTGAGTATCTCTTCTAGAGCAGCACCGCTGTCACACCGCCGTTTCCTGCTTTGTGAGCAGTAGTATCTGGCAAGACACAGCAAACACAAGGATTATGCAAACACAAGAAGAGGGTGAATGTCAGCGGTAAACCATGCTGCAAGGGCTGCTGCAAATGATGGTGGTGTATTCGTGGTGCATTTATGTTGCATTTGTTATACGAGCAGTGGTTAGTTCCTGCCGCACACAGAGCAATGAGGAATGCAACAAGAAGGTCAGTGACAGCAGTGAATCATGCGGTGTTGTGTGATCAGTGACGGTGCATTTGGTATTTGATCAGTGATTCCTAGTGTACAGATTCAAACAAGTGGCCCCACCTGGCCGACCTCAGAATATCTATAGACGCTAAAGCAGATACGTGAAGAGGGAGATGCCACAGGAACACATATGATTCCGCCCAAAATCACAAAACTTTCCACGCAAAGACAAGTCTTCGTGCATTCAAGCATCAGGAGCAGCGCAGGAGCAGTAGGGTGCTTATAACAGAAGTAAATACTTCGTATTAGTTTTTGAACAAGTGAGCATGAATCAAAGGCAATAGTATGTGTGCTTATCACTTACAGGTCCATAGCGCTCAAGTCCACTTGTGACACATCAATCCTCAAGGCCTGATCAGGGGCAGACAGAGACACACAGCACTAGTTCAGTATTGGCATTTGTTTTATTATTTGCATAAGACAAGTACCGGAAGGCACCTTACTGGCTTTGCCTCTGTGGTGTTTTCTCGCTGGAAATGTGTAAACTGTTGATAAGACAAGGGGGTCACATGTGATAGGGGGTACATCAGGTTTGGGCAGTTGGGGGCCTGTAACATATACAGAGACTGCATGAGGCAGGAACTGCTGCTGCTTCTGCTGTTGCTGCTGCAATTGCTCGTTGACTAGGATTCCAGTGTTAAACAGCTAGCAAACAATAGAAGCACAAATCACTCTGGGCCGCTGCACACTCGCCACAGCAGCTACTGTTCCAGCTGCTTGCACAGCTGCTGCCCCACCACTGAATAATGCCGAGTGTTTCAACTGCGGTCAACACCGGGAATGCTTATCCGATGGGATTGCAGAGAGGCGGACAAAGCCAGAACTCCTGCTGCTGTTGATGTTGCTGTACAGACTACAGCTAGACCCCAGGGCTTCATGATCTGGTACCCCAGCAGCACCGCTGACTCACCATTGCTACCGCTGTCTCTGCTGCACTGACAACAGCAGCAGCAGTACACGTACTGCACGGCCGCTGATCAATGCTCGGCGCCACAACCTTGACTCCATATGTCAAATCCTTCTTCGTGGCCGTCCAGCTGCTGGGTGCCAGCGCCAGCATGAATGCACCATATTCTAGAAAGCTCTCCCTGGTGTCCCCACTGCTGGCTAGTGCACAGCGGGAGCCTGGCTGTCTGCAATCTGCTGCCTGCTTGAGAGTGGGTCCTGGGTTTTTGGCTATTGTTTGTGCCATTTGCCAAGCTTGTCTGACGTCTGTCTTGTAGGGGGTGGCCGCTCCTAGACGTGGAGTTTCTAATGTCATGAGTCCTTGGCCTGCAAAGTGGGCAGCGGGGTTGAGCAAGAGTTTGGGGTGCTAGACTGGGGGTACCATCGGCAAGCAGCCCTGCTGAGGAGTTGACGCGCGAGTAGGGTTAAAAATGCTGCTTGTTTACCTAGCTCCAGCTGTGTCAATAGGTAAATGTTTGGTCTTTGTGCTGTCAACATGGCCGCTGATGCAGCATTGGTTGCGAGTACTGCAACAGCAACAGGCTCCGATCCGGCAGAGGCGCTACTGGCATACGTGGCCGCAGCTGCCTGCTGTGCGTATCTTGAATCAAAAGTAACTGTTGTGAGCATTTGCGCGAGGCTGGATGAGTGCTAGGGCGAAGGCTGGCACAGCACCGTCCAGAACTGGGCAGCTGGGAGTTTCGCTGACGAGTGCCTCACCAGTCACTTGAGGGGCATGCCAGAGGACAAAACCGAGGTATGCGCATAACGCCCCCCTCCACACAACCCGCATCTCGTGCCGCATCATCGAGGAGAGGCCAAGAAGCCCGGCCCTTGTCTGCTTACAGTTGAAAGACACCTTACAAGGAAGCCTGCTGATCCTGGAGGCGCGTCACCCGCAATAGCCTGCTACAATAATATAACTGTATTGTCGGATGCTTCCTTGGACTGCAAAGTATTGAGAAGGTGCCGGGTTTTCAAATTTTGGGTTTGCACACGCACGCATTTGCTATGTCGGCAATACAAAGCTTGTTGGGTCGCAAGCTCAGTGTTGCAGACGTCGGGTGCACAGTTCAACGAGTAAACGCGCGGACGGTCCCTGTCACCAAGGCTTTGTGCAGATCTTCGGTGTGTGGAAGATCAGCGTTCTGCCTCCATTGATATCCAATATTAGACGTCTATCTACTATGATACCCTGCCGCCTGCTAGAAGCGGCGGTGAAAGGACTGAGAAGTGCTCATTGACACTCAAAGCCAGCTGGCAGTGACGAGAACACGATGGTTTGCGTTGCATGATCGGCTGCGCCGCACAACGTGCATAACAGCATGTTCAACATGTCACACTATTCTGCAACCGGCAAGTAGCGGTGCCTGGGCGAGCGAGTGTCACCTGGCCGGGGCTGGGCGATCTCACCGAGTGACGACCTATCTTGGTCGTACCAGAGAGCAGGGGTACACAACTCGTACTTTGCATACAACCCTAGCAGTAGGTGGCGGGAACAGGGGTTGCTCCGTGCGCCGTGCAGCTGATAGTAAATTAGGCTCACTGAGCCTATAGGCATCTAGCTCTACGGTGAAGAAGAAGAAAAAGAACTACCCTTTCCGGCCGCAAGGCCTTTGGGACGTACTTGGTGGCTCAGCCACACTGGCACACCAAGATTACACCACCCTCCGGGGCTTACATGGTAAAGGATGTGAACTTCAGCACTGTTGCAGATGTGACTGTCCACAACCTCAACCTCATGATCATCTTGGATTCGTAAACACAGGCAACACGCCAAGCCACCTACACCTGTTGAAATTCAGACGCCAGCCTTCCTGCTCTGCAACAAGCAGGCGCTGCTTGGCAAGTTAGCAGGGTTGCCAATGGCGCTGAACCTCTTTTGCATCATCTATGGCTACCGGGCCCCAGCAGCGACCTAGCGCTACTCAGCTCACTGCTTGCCTATCAAAGGGATTGTAGTATCGTGTAGTATCGTGGCTCACGCCGCGTGACCCCGCTAGCATCCAGCTTGGCCGTAGACGGCCAGCAACACGTTGCCAGCCCAACAGCAGCAGCTGCAGCTGCTGCTTCAGCTGTCTCTACTGCTTTCATGGCTGCTGCTGTCTCCTGCTGTGTTGCAGCATCTGCGTCAGCTGCTTGCTTCTGCTGGGCTGCTTGTTGTGCATCAGTAGAAGCTTTCAGTAACTTTGCTGTGGTGGCAACGACCCTTGCTGCTGCTGCTGTAGCATCAGTTCTCACAGCCAAAGCAGATGCAGCTTGCAATTGGCAGTCTGTAACTGCGGCTTCTGGTGCTTGCTGCTGCTGCAGGGCCAGGGGCTGCCTCACGCTGTGCTAACGCTGCTGCTGCTTCAGTCCTGCATGCAGCTAGTGCTGCATCTACTGCTTGCTCCTGCTGCATCAGCAGCTCTGCTTCTCGTGCTGCTGAAGCTGCCGCAGACCGGTCCTGCTCCTGCTGCAGCGGAGCTGTTGTGCATTCAGCAGCCTCTGCAATGCACCTGGCAACAGTGGCATCAACAGCAAGCTCTACTGCAACTTGTACAGCTTGCTGCTGATGTCCTAGCAGCTCAGCTTTTTGCTTGGCCACTTCTGTAGCTGCTTGCTGTTGCTTACAGCTTATCTGCAGCCACTTGGTATTGCAGCTGAGCAAATGTACTCTCGAAGCTGCTGTTGAGCTCGTGCTGTACTTTATCACAGGTTGCTTGAGCTGTATTTGCGTACGAATGAAGCTCTTGCTGGTCCAGGGTGCCCTGCTGCATGTGCTCAATTATGCTGAGAAATGCCGCTCTAGCTGCTTGCAGACCCGCCTGCAAAAGAGCAGGAGCAACCGTTGCAAGCACATAGCATGGCAGGTATGTCTATAGCTGCTGTATTACGTGGCATGGTACGGATAGTCCTGTAAGAAGAAGTCTCCGCGTAACAGGGTATGCATACCATATGGTGGTGTAGATGGTCTGTTGTTTTTTGACGCGAGAGGCAGGTCCACTGGGTCTATTGCTGCTAGCAGCGCGTGATGCACACGCTCTTATAATGCAGCATCAACTGTGATGAATGCAGCCACCCGCACCTTGTGTGCACGTTGCGCGGCTGCTGCATCAGAACGCGCGCCAATGTTCTCTGTGCCTGCTGCATGGTACTCTGCAAGGGCTGCATTCTTGAGCGCTTTGTGGACTAGATAGTTGCCCTTCTTGGACTTTGAAGACAGCGCTACCGAACTTGCAGCCGCCAGCAGGCGACAGAGCAGCTTGTCCAGTTGGGTTCTAGATCAGAGCAGCAGCGACCGGGAAAAGGCATACGTAGCAGCTAAAGCGCTCAAAAGCGCGATTAGCTATCACAGTATCGGAAACGCAGCGGCTTCAACAGGTCCTGCAGCATCCCATGTACAAAGCCGACCCCATACAGGCCATAACAAACCACCTTACTGCAACATTGCCAGCGGCGCCTGCACCTCAGAAGCAGCAGCAACATAAGCAGCCGGGCAGCAAGAGGAAAGGCAAGAAGCAGCGTGCAACAGGCGTAGCAGACATGCAAGACTAGGGTTGGGCCTTGAAGCTGTTCATGTGTATGGGTTTAGTCTATTGCTTTGGATCTGCTCTGCAGTTTGTTATTGCACACTGTATGGTCAAGTGGTCCAATCCTTTATGTTGGCTCGCTGTGCAGTGTTGTTGTCGGGGCTGTGCTGTCAGCAAAGCCTGCTGCAGCAGCATCACAGCAGTGCGAGAACCTCCTGCTGCAGGAGCAAGGAGCGGACTCTGGTGGACTCTTCTTTCCCACACCAGTGCTTGATTGTCGCAGCTGGGCCGGAACAGCACCGTGCCGAGCGGAGTTATTTTGTGTCATGCTGCTTAGGGTGTGAGTCTCAGCAAATGGCGCTTCTGTATCACTAGGGGGTGCAGCAAAAGCCCAACTTGAATCCAAGTATATGTTGCTGCATACCGGTATGTTGGAGCTGGTCTTAGCTGCTGTGTGGCTGCATGTGCTTCAGCAGCAGACACTAGTCTCAGCCGCCAACGTGCTGCATGCTTTTGATGTTCATGATCAGCTAGCAACTGATGCAACTGCAACGTGCACGGCTGCATGTGCTTCAGCAGCAGACAGTCGTTTTTAGCTGCCAGCGTGCTGCACATTGTTCATACTGATCAGCGGCTAGCCAGCGTTTGCGGCTGGTGCATCACGGCACGTGCTTCAGCAGCTTGCACAACCTGTGGTACTACATATCATCTAGCAAACAATGGCTCTTTGTGACTGGTGCGTCATTGCGTGGTCGATAAGAATAAGGCAGCTGCGTATATGATTCAGCTGTTGTGGTACTGCATGTGCTTCGGCAGCTAGTACCTGTTCGCACAAGTTGAACTCGTGGTGCTGCATAGCAGGCTGCAGGCAATGGCTCTCTGTGACTGCTGCATTGTTGCATGATCAACAATGACAGCTGCGGGTATGCTACTGCAGCTGTGTCTCAGCTGCTGTGTTGCTGCATATGCTTTAGCAGTAAACAGCTGGCAGCTGTTTCAGCTGCTGTGGCACGCGTTCGCCATCTGTTGCATGGCTCAATACTTTCACTGGTACACAGCAGGTATGTCAATGTTGAGTTATGCACTGACCAACTGAGCACTGGGAGTCACTGTAAGATGCTCTAGCCATGCTCACCCCAAACAAAAGCATACTGGCGGTGGTCAAGCAGGGATGTTAGTGGCTTATTGCAAGAAGGTAAAATTTGATCAGAAGGCCCTTGAACCCTGTGATCCAACGTGACTCAGTACCATGTTGTGACACATGACACAAGATAAAGTTCAGCTCGTGCAACATAAAATGCCAAGCAAATTGCTTTAGTCTACATGCAAGCGGCCGCCACTGGCCGGGCCGGTATATGCTTCTGCTCCTGCTTCTAGAGTGCTCTGAACCCTCCGAACAAGGTGGACTTCAGCAAACCGGCACATTGTGAGCAGGGCAGCAGTCAGTACATGCTACTCAGTGCTGCCCGGCGTAGCTAGTAGCTGCTGCCGCCAACAAGTATCCAAAAGTGTGTTCTTGAAACAAACGTCCGTTACAACCACATCACTGCTGCACAGACACCACTTTGAAGGTACCTTCAACCGGTACTACCTGGCAGCGTCTACCCCACGCAGGGATGTGATACCACAGCCCCCCGCCTTAGCTCACTGGAGCTAGAGCACACATTGCTGTTGATGACTTGGAGACTTTTACCAGCATATACACATCTTATAAACACACTGTAAGACACTCTATCTACGAATGCTGCATTCCAGCAGCAATGCCACTGCCCTTCTGATAAACAACGGCGCTGCATTACAACACTTTGTGGGTGGCGACCCCCATACATAAGACTGCAGCTATTGCCAGCGCATCTGACTTGTTGCAAGGCTCAGTCACTTTCACACTGCGACAATATATCAATAATGCAACCAAGACTGAGCTACCCTAGTTCCCTGTGCTCCCCACTGGCAATATCACTGATGCCATGACCCTGACACAGCTGCAATCACTGAAGCGCATGTAGTACCAGCCCACTGTACTAGTAGTGCTGGCATGCCAGACAACATTCCTGCTGCAATTGCATATCTATAAGATCATCCCTGGTCGAGCTTACGTAATGGTCAACTCCAACCATGGCTAAGCATGATGCAATGTTTGCTGCTGCAGCTGCCTACCTGCAGTACGTCTGAGAGGAGAATGTTACATGTGGAGGGATACTTTCACCGCCTTGACAGTACCCTCCACCCAACCGATATGAACTGATCCGGATAGAACTGCCAACTGACATAACACTGCAGCTATGGTTCCCTCTCAATCCCTGAACTCTATGATTGATCCCTTGCGAGGTGTTTTGTTTAATGTACGGCTTCTATTATGAAATTATAATCACACTGCCTTCATGTACATGAGACTGTTCGACATAGGCACAGTCGGCTCAGTAAACGACTTTAGATATCCTCCATTCACATTAGCAAAGTAATCAAATGCTTTGCATAATGGATTGTCGTTACAAGACGCAACAACGGTCATAACATTGCCAGACACGAGGCAGTACCGTTGCTTGACACCGTCCTTGTTTTTGTAGTTACAGTCGATGTCAGCTGCTTTGGGCAGGCTGAGCCCGCGCTTTAGGGTGTATGCACCTGCAGAACAGATACCACGGCAGCTCAGGTACAACAATAACCAAAATGCTCAGCAGCACACATTTGCCCAATACAGAGGCAGGCATAAGCGGCTGCGGGTTTTTTTGGGTGTCAACTGGGTTTTTGGGTGTCAATTGGGTGTCAACTGGGTTGACATTTACGTTAACCGCATTCACATGAACGCGACAGGGTCAAAAAAGCATCCAATGCAGGTTGACCAGGAGGATAATAGTGGAGGATGACAAGCGCCCTGAGCAGCTGAATTGGAGTCTGTTACGAGACTGTGGTGCTAGCCCAAGATTGTGTCACCCTCCCTGTAAGGCAGTTCATGTGCGCAGCCTGAGGGGACACTGCACTTGCATGTAGAGTACAGCAACCTGCTTGGCATTCTTGGTTGCACGAGCTAAACTTCACTGCACTGTGCTTCAGTAGGCCAGCCAGTGTAGCTCCACTGTTTGCCCCCCCACACCACTCACCTTTGCAGTTGTTGCCTTTGCTCAGCTTGCAGTAGTTGGCAAAGTTCTCCATGTACCTGCCGACACAACAAACAGCAAAGCTGAGGTTTGAATGGGCATGAGAGATAATCACCCCCAAACCCTGTTTGAATTTCATGTTAGGCTTGCAATAGTCGATGCACGGCTTCCCTATCGGACAATAGGGCAATGCGCGTGCACTATCCAAATCTGTAGGCGTCTGCATTCGGTGCGCTTTGATCAGGTTTGTAATCAAAGCTGTTTGGCAAGCAACAACACTTGCTGAATACTGACCTAGAACTGATATACTATTCAAAAGAGCCGCTGATGCGAGGATGCTGTAAACTTACTCTAATGGCTTTCCCGCAGTTTTCAAATACCCACACTCCGTAGTCGTCCCGTTTTCCAGCTGTACAGGATTTTCCATGTCAAAAGCCACACACTTTGGGTTTGCATCACAGCGAGAGGCGACTGCTCTCACACCTCCGCATATCTTGCAATATGGGACACGGCGATTGTACTCATCGATGTAACCGCAGTCCAGCTCATTGTCTTTCACAGTCCTTCGCAAACTGACTGCGTAGTCTGCAGCGAGGAAATGTGCCAAAGATCATTATTGTTGAAACAACATGTTCCGGTATGAAAAGGATCAAAGCCTCGCCGAGCTGCTGGCAGCCGTGCATCTGGTGTCTTCAACCGATTATTGGTGCCCTAGATATTGAATTTACCCCCCCCCCCCCTTCAAGGATAGCTGGAGAACGGCACTTGTTCAGTGCTGCTGCAATGGCGTCCCTATGATGAACTGTTCAACGCGCAGTGCGTTCGGATATGGACTGTCACATCCAAAGCATTTCCAATGCACCATACTGCACTTGTTGAGCCCCGTCCTCTATCTGGCCCACATTAAAACTGAAGAACTGTCGTCATTCACATATGGTATGAACTCAAAAGGGACATGAATCATTCGAGACCCTGATCACACACCTGGTATGCCCTTCCTTGGTGTTGTGCTTGCCACATCTCCCCCAGATTCCTGTATAGACTGCTTACATATAGGAGATTCACATACCAGCAGGGTCTTTCCTGCCAGGTTGCCGCTTGCGAGGCCCAGAGTTGGGTTGTCTGACAGCAATTGGAATGCATCCACCTCCACTTGGATGGCTATCCTTGATAGGAGATCATACTTGTTGGCCTGCAGCAACGAGTGATACTATACCACACTGTTAATCAAAACACTAAACACTACCAAAAACAGTGCTGGTTGTCTTACTGATGTAATGTGCGTATGGTTTGATCACGGTAATGGGATACACTTGCGTGTACTGGGCGCCTAACAGTTAGAGATTTGTCTGTTTAACAACAGCTGACGCCCTGAGATCTGGGTAAATCATGCCAGCATGCGTAGAGGGTTGAATAACAAGGCTGATACTATATAAACAGAGTGGCTCAGAACATACAATGCACCAACTTGGAGGTATTTCATCAGCAGTATGACAAGGGCTTAGCAATTACTAAAATGCACACATGATAGTTGACCGCGCAGCTTGCCTTATATGTACAGCAGCCGGGTTTGCTCCTCGTGGGTGAGAGGCCTGGTAATGGCTCATACTCTGGCAGATCATCTGGATTAGGCTTCCAGGCAATGCCATAAGTTGTGGAGCTTTTGAAGTCAGCAAAGTTGAAATATAACTGCAGTACAAGCAACACAGCGCTAAGGGAGAATGCATGTTGCAGTAGGGAAGCCTACAGCAACTTGTTTTGCAGACATTTGCTGATGACAAGTACATTGAAGTCTCATAATTCAACCGCCACAATGCCTTCACAACAATCATTTGTTGAGTCTGCTGTTTTGTGTTGCACACAAACAGTGTTACATTGCCTGTATACCAACCCATATGACATGATCATTGTTTCCAAAGTCACTTGTCACTTGCTGTACTAATCCTGGCCACACCCTGGAGCTGAGTGAGTCACACACCTTGAACATGCCATTGTCCGCCCAATCCGGACCCCTGCAAAGACATAACAGCGTCACTTGCTGAAAGAGTACTGAAAGGCCGAGAGACATAAGTGTGCATCCCCATCAAGCGAATTATGAATTAGGACATCAGACTTCATAGTTGCGCACATTGGTAGAATCACGATAGCCATCTTGAAGGCGTTTCCATTGCGGATTCAGTTGTGTTTGAGCCAGAGCAAAGTGACTGAGCCATGCAACAGGTCAGATGCGCTGGCAAAAGCTGCAGTGTCCTGCCTGGGGTGGCCACCCAAAGAGCTCTCTGTGCTGTTCATGATGGCAAGCTCAGTACTGCAACAGTCTAACAGTTTGCAACGCCAGTCACAAAATGATCTTAACAAGAATGCCATGTCATCTTTCAACGCATGTCAAGATTAGCATATTACCTTCACTGGACCAGTCCTTGGCCTGAGCATTAGCTACCAACTAGCTGTTGGGCCAAAGCAACATACAGCAACATCTGTAGCACAGCAAAAAGCAGTGGCATCAGCATTGTTCCTAATCACACCCACCAGCTGTTTTTCACGATCCAGTAACTGTTATCAAAGTTGTCATAATCCAAGTGGTACCCCACAAGTACCACAGCATGTCTCTCCAGGATGTCGGCACTCGGTGGAAATCTATAAACAGCCTCACTGTTTGCTTGATCGTCAAAGAACGGCGCAAAGTCGCTTGTTATCTCAAAGGGAGTCACCTGGATAGGTAAGAACAGCAATACAGCAACTGGCATGCCGGAAGGCTTTAATCGAACAGCACAATAAGCGCAACCCTCGTATTGTGCTTGCAAGTGTGTAACTAGATGTGTACAAGGGTTTGTCCCAGTGCAACGGCATCAAGGCTACCTGCAATGGCTACCACTTCATAGGCAGCGTATATCCCCAAGGCAGGTGTTGTGAATACATCTGCTGAACCCGGCATCCTACACACATACATCAGGGCCGGCATTACTGCTGTGTTACATGCTGGACTGTACAAGGATGTTTCAAGAATGTACCAGCACCAGGCCACACATAGGCAAAGCGCCACAGCCTGCTGGTTGACGAGGTCAGGACCTTTGAGCTGCCCAATGACGACTGGGCACAAAATGTAGTGGGTTATGCCAGATATAAGGGCATGTGAGGCTGCTACCTTGTGAGATATAGCTTGAGGCGCAGCATTCACAGCGACATTAACCAGGGATTTGCGGTCAGTCCACCCAAACTCACCACAGAGCCGTACATACGTATGTGATTCATGACATCAAAGGGGTTTGACAGGGGTACCGCCTCAAATTGCCCCTTAGAAGCATGTATATTCATATCATTGCAGCTATTCGTCTTGCACACTTGGTCTGACAAGCCAGGAGAGGCTTTGTATGGCAAACATGACTCCTTTATGAGTTGACGGCTCATGAGATCGTTGAGTATTTCTTCTAGAGCGGCTCCGCTGTCACAGCGCCGTTTCATGCTTTGTGAGCAGTAGTAACTGGCAAAGCACAGAAAAGACGACACCACAAGAGGGTCAATGTCAGAGTAACCCAGGCTGCAAGGGCTTCTGTGAATGATGGTGGTCCATTCGCGGTGCATTTATGGTGCTTTTGTTGAATGAGCAGTGGTTGGTTCCTGGCTGACACAGAGTTTTGAGGAATGCAACAACAAGGCCAATATCAGCAGTGAATCACGCGGTGTTGTGTGATCAATGGTGATGCATGGATCAAAGGCGATAGTATGTGTGCTTTACACTTACAGGTCCATAGCGCTTAAGTCCACTTGTGACACATCAATCTTCAAAGCCTGATCAGGGGCAGACAGAAACACGCAGCAATAGTTCACAACTGGCATCAACACCAGGCAAGGGAATGACATGTGATAAAGGGTACATGACATTTGGGCACATGGGTGCCTGCAACAGTTACACACAGTTACACAGACTGCATGAAGCACGAACTGCTGATGCTTCTGCAACGCTCATTGACTAGGATTGCAGTGTTTGATAGCTAGCAAACAGTAGAAGCACCAACCATTCTGGGTTGCCAGACACTCGCCACAGCACCTACTGTTCCAGCTGCTGGCACAGCTGCTGCAGCAACATTGATGCTGAGCGTCTCAACTGCAGTCAACACCGTACAACCGGGTTTGCTTATCCACCCTGTGACTGCAGAGAGGCGGACTAAGCCATGACTCCTGCTGCTGCTGTTGCTGTACAGATAACGGCTAGCTAGACCCAGGGCTCATGGTCTGGGACCCCACCGGCATCGCTGAACTCACCATTGCAACTGCAGTCTCTGCTGCGCTGATAACAGCAGCAGCAGTACAAGTACTGCACGGCCGCTGATCAATGCTAGGCGCCACAACCTTGACTCCGTACGTCAACTCTTCATCCGTAGCGGACCAGCTGCTGGGTGAAAGCGCCAACATGAATGCTCCATATTCTAGAAAGCTCTCGCTGGTATCCCCACTGCTGGATAGTGCACAGCGGGAGCCTGGCTGTCTGCAATCTGCTGCTTTCTTGATCGTGGGTCCCGGGTTTTTGACTATGGTTTGTGCCATTTTCCAAGCTTGTCTGACGTCTGTGTTGTAAGAGCTCGCCGCGCCTAGACGTGGTTTGTCTAACGTCATGAGTCCTTGGCCTATGGATTGGGCAGCGGTGTTGAAGAAAGAGGTTTGAGGTGCTGAGCTGGGGGTCCCAGCGGCAAGCAGCAGTGCTGAGGAGCTGACGCGCGAGTAGGCTGATGCTTTGCTGCTTGTTCAATTAGCTGCAGCTGTGTTAGTAGGTACTGGTTTGGTCAATGTGCTGTCGACGTACCCGCTGATGCCACTGTCTGCCAGTTGGTTGCCAGTGCTGCAACAGCAACTGGCTTGGGCAGAGACACTACTGCCGACTGACGTACGAGGCCGCAGCTGCCTGCTGTGCGTACATTGCTGTGCGTATATTGAATACAGCTGCTTTGAGCATTAGCGCGAGGCTGGATGAGTGCTAGGGCTAATGCTGGCACAGCAGTGTCCAGAACTGGGCAGCTGGGAGTTTTGCTGACGAGTGCCTCACCAGTTACTTGAAGGGCATGCCAGAGGACAAAACCGAGGTATGCACACAATACCACTCTCCACACAGCCCGCCTATCGTGCTGCATCATCCAGGAGAGGCCGCGAACCCCGGCCCCTGTCTGCTTACAGATGAAAGCCACCTGACGAGCGAGCCTGCTGATCCTGGAGGCGCATCACCCGCAACAGCTTGCTACCACGCATATATGTTTGTATCGTGGGATGCTTCCTTGGACTGCATAGTATCGAGAAGGTGTCGGGTTTGTCCAATTGTTTTGGGTTTGCACACGCACGCAGTTGCTATGTCAGCAATACAAAGCTTGTTGGGTGGCGAACTCAGTATTGCAGAAGTCCGGTGCACAGTTCGACGAGGATACGCGGGGACGGTCCCTCTCAACAAGGCCTTGTGCGGATTTTCGGTGTGTGGAAGATCAGCTCTCTGCCTTCTTTGATCTAGAACAAAGCCATATGTCTTGGTACCCTGCCGCTTGTGAAACGCGGCCGTGAAGGGCTGACAGGTGCTCCTTCCTGACAATCAAATTCATCAAAGCCAGCTGGCAGTGACGAGCATATGGAGCATGATCGTTCGCATTGCATGATCGGCTGCACCGCACTTCGAACATAACAGCACGCTCAGCATGTGACATCATTCTGCAGCCGGCGATGGGCGGTGCCCGAGCGAGCCTAGTGTCACCTGGCCGGGAGTGGGGCGGTCTCACCGAGTGACGATCTATCTTGGTCTTACCAGAGAGCAGGGGTATACATATCGTAGTTTGCAATCAGCCTTAGCATTTTGTGGCGGGAACAGGGGTCGCTATGTGCGCCCTGCAGCTGATAGTGTTTCAGGCTCTCCAGCGGCTGCACATTTCACCACAGCCTTGCAGATGCAATCGTCCACAAACTCAACCTCCTCGCGGACCATTCATGAACTTCATGGCATTTCCATACGGTATACGTACAGCCACCACCTCTGAAATTGAGGCGCCAGCCTTCCTACTCTGCAACAAGCCGGCACTGCTTGGCAAGTTGGCAGGGTTGCGCATGCCAATGGCAACCTCTTTTGCATCATCTATGGCTACCAGGCCCCAGCAGCGACCTAGTGCTACTCAGCTCACTACTTGCCCTCAAGCTGCAAGCAAAGGGATTGTAGTATCTTGGTTCACGCCGTGTGACCCCGCTAGCATCCAATTTGGGCGTAGACGGCAAACAACACGTTGCCAGCCCAACAGCAGCAGCTTCAGCTGCTGCTTCAGCTGTCTCTACTGCTTTCATGGCTGCTGCTGTCTCCTGCTGTTTTGCAGCATCTGCATCAGCTGCTTCCTTCTGCTGGGCTGCTGCTTGTGCATCCGTAGAAGCTTTCAGTAGCTTCGCTGTGGTCGCGACCCTTGCTGCTACTGCTGCACGTTCCGCTGCTTTCACCTTGCTACTAGCTGCTGCAAGGGCCTTTCTATACTCAATGTCTGCTGTCTGTTCGGCAGCCTTGGCCAGGCCTTCCACCAAGCTCATCTTCTCTTCAGCAGCTGCTGCTCGGGCTTCTGCAGCTGCAGCAGCACATTCGGCGGCTTCAGCTCTTGCCGCTGCTGCAGCTGTTAGTGCCTCTGCTAGATCTGCACGTGCTTCAGCTGCTGTGGCACAAGCTGCTGCTTCAGCAGCAACGCTTTCAGCATCTTCTGCTTGTCTGATTGCAACAGCTGTTAATGCTTCTGCTGCTGAGGCCCTCTGTCCTGCCTCTGCTGCCTTGCCTTCAGCAGCTCTTGCTTGCTCGACAGCTGCATCCCTGTCAGCTTCTGTTGATGCAAGCCCTGCCTGCACTGTCACCAACTTCTGCTCTGCGACTGAGGCTCTCGCTGCTGCAGCATCTTTTTGCACAACAGCAGCAGCAAGTTGTGCATTTGCATCTGTTAAACTTTGCTGAACATCTGCCAACCTGTCCTCTGCTGTTCTCAATTCTGCTACTGCTCTCTCAGCTTGCTGACCAGCAGTAGCCGCTGCCAAACCTGCATCAGCACCTCGCTGTTCAGCCATGGCTGCATCTGCTGCTGCAGTAGCAGCGTGCTGGTTTGCTGTTGCAGCCTCCGCCTCTGCAGCAGCTAACATCTGTTCCATAGCTGCAGCTCTCTGCTGTGCTGTTGCTGCTTGCCGGACAGCAAAGGTTGCTGCGGCTTCAGCAGCAACAACCTTGGACTCCATTTCAGCCATGATTGCTGCAGCTGCTGCCACTTGGCTGCTGCTGCTAGCCCTCTCTATCTCTAACAGCTTGTTGTACTTACTTTCCAGGACAGCAACCTCTGCTGCATGCTGCTGTTCCAACTGACGCTGCAGGTGAAGCAACTTCAAGCCAGCTGCAGCCCTCTCCCGAGCCAATAGCTCCTCATACTCCTTCTCCTGAAGGCGCAAGCCATCAGCCGCAGCCCCGCTGCTGATGTACTAGCCTGGCTGCAGCTTGTTTTGCTGCTGAGGCAGCTTCTGTTTGATGTTTATGCAGCACTGCTGCAGCGAGCTTCTGCTGCTCTGCTGCAGCTGTTGCAACTGCGTCGTGCTGCTGATCTAGCAGCTCCATCTGTACATCCAGCAACTCCTGCTCCCCGGCTTGTGTAAGCTCCTGTACTAGTGCAGCTGCCTTAGCTGCATGTTCAGCATGAGATCTGGCAAGAGCTGTGTCCAGGGTTACCTGCTGCTGCAACAGTAGTTCAACTGTCATCTGCACTAGGTGTTGATCATGCTCAGCTCGCTGCCAGGTCAGCAGCTCAACAGCTTCTGCATGACACTTGTTCACGGCATCTGCAACTGTTTGCTGTTCCTGCAGCAAGAGTTCCTGCTCTCTCAGTGCGGCAGCTTCTGAGGCTTGAGCTCGGATGGTTGATACCGCCGTTTCCACTGCCTGCTGCTGCTGCAACAGCAGGGCAGCTTCTCGCTCGGCTGCTGCAGCTTCAGCTTCAGCATGGCAGTGTGCAATGGCATCTGCAACAGCTTGCTGCTGCTGTAGCATCAGTTCTTGCTCTCTTAGAGCCAGAGCAGATGCAGCTTGAGATTGGCAGTCTGTAACTGCGGCTGTCAGTGCTTGCTGCTTCTGCAGGGCCAGGGCTGCCTCACGCTGTGCTAACGCTGCTGCTGCTTCAGTCCGGCATGCAGCTAGTGCTGCTTCTACTGCTTGCTCCTGCTGCATCATCAGCTCTGCTTCTCGTGCTGCTGAAGCTGCCACAAAGCGGTCCTGCTCCTGCTGCAGCAGAGCTGTTGTGCATTCAGCAGCCTCTGCAATGCACCTGGCAACAGCGGCATCAACAGCAAGCTCTACTGCAACTTGCACGGCTTGCTGCTGCTGTGCTAGCAGCTCAGCTTCCTGCTTGGCCACTTCTGTAGCTGCTTGCTGTTGCTGCTGCTCTAAGGCTGCAGCAGTAGCAGCAGCTGCAGCAACCTTGGCTTGCAGGACAGCTGCAGCTATTGCCTCTTGCTGCTGCAGCTGCATCTCAGCTACTTTCTGTGACAGCTGGTCCTGAAAGTTTTGGTGCTCTTGCTGCAGGACAGCAGCTGCTTCGTCTGTGCATTGCTGCAAGGCCTCTGCTGCAGCAAGCTTTTGCTGCTGTAAGGCAGCATGTGCTGCCTGTTGCTGCTGTACAAGCACATCTTGCATTGCCGCTTGCTGTCGGCATAAAGCTGCTTTACACTCGACATCCGCCACATATAACAGCACGTTCTGTATAGCACGTTGAACCAGCTGATTCACTGTGAAACCTACTGCTGAGTCCTCAACTGCTGCTTCTGCTGCAACAGCAGCTTGCTGTGCTGTCATCACTGCAACTTCTGCTGTTGCAGCAGCATTGATGACTGCGTGCAGCTCTTGGGCAAACAGGGATATGGCTTGGAGCGTCTTTGGGGTGATAGGTGCATCAAGCCAGCAGAAGGCAGCAGAAGCAAACACCTCCCAGGCTTGATTGGCATGGTCCTGCGGCAATTCACCGAGCAACCTTCAGTAGGATGTTGGCAGACCTGGAGGGCTTTGCCATGGGCGGGAATTGCATAGCATCTAACTTTTCAACTGGCACTTAGATGAAATGCATCAGAGACTAGCTGAGGGTCTGCATAGACTTGGTAAAGTTCAAACAAGTTGTAGCTGTTGTAACCGGCACATGCATGTAGCCCACATGATGTAGTGCATTTAAGGCTGCGTCACGAGCCTGTACCTGTGTTTGTTGCTTACTGCCAGCGTGAGCTTGCAAGCTATTCGGCTTGTCAAAGTCTCGTAGCGCGGCAACCTTTGCTTGCTGTAGTACTACCAGGCACTCATATTCCTGGTTCAAGAGTTGCTTCTGCTGCCGCATGTTGTACAGCTTGTCTGTAGCCACTTGGTACTGCAGCTGAGCAAGGCTACACTCGAAGCTGCTGTTGAGCTGGTGCTGTACTTTTTTCCAGGCTGCTTGAGCTGTGTGTGCGTACGAATCGAGCTCCTGCTGGTCCAGGATGCCCTGCTGCATGTGCTCAAACTTGCTGAGAAATGCCGCTCTAGCTGCTTGCAGACCCGCCTGCAAAAGAGCAGTAGCAACCGTTGCAAGCACGTAGCATGGCAGGTATGCCTAAGACTACTGTGGCATGATACGGACAACCCTGGAACAAGTGAAGGCCACGCGTGACAGCACATGGTGGTGTAGATAGTCTGTTGCTCTCTGTCGCGAAAGGCAGGTTCGCTGGGTTTACTGCTGCTGACAGTGCCTGACAAACACGCTCTTATGGTGCAACAATAATTGTGATAAAGGCAGCCACCCGCACCTTGTGTGCACGTTGCACGGCTGCTGCATCAGAACACGCGCCAAGGTTCCCTGTGACTGCCGCATGGTACTCTGCAAGGGCTGCATCCTTGAGCGCTTTGTGCAGCAAATAGTTGCCTTCCTGGATTGCGGTATCGCAGGAGTCATCCGGTTGCACCTTGGCTCGGGTAAAGCAAGCAAACATGTCGCCAAAAGGCAGTTCTTCCGGGAACAGCCAGCCGCAGACTTTCCAAGGCTCAAAGTGTCAAACGTTTTCTATCATATGCCAAGTAGCTGTGCTTTCAGCCGGTTGGTACCCATGGTGAAGCTGCCAACTTGATGCGGGTAGAGCTGCTCGAAGGTTTCACAAAATTACGGTGATTTGGATGCCATCAAGTTGTTGTTTGCAGTCACAAAGACTTGCGACATGCTGGCGCTCCCGAGAGAGACAGTAAGACGCTTGCCTGGCCAGCTTCCGTCGATGGTGGGGAGGTGCACTGCGTACACGCAAATCAAGCACTGACGGCTTATAACAGAAGTAAAACTTCATAATAATTTGTGAACATTGAGAACAAGCTTGAGACGGCTCGCAGTAGCAAAGCAGACCGCTGGCCTCCTGGAGCTCACCAAGAGAAGTCGGTGAACAAGCTCAACATGTTAGTTCTGCCGGACGTGCAGGTTGACTAGCATGTTACCACAGGGACGACCAGTCATTGTGCAGCGACAATACCAGGCGACACAAACAAATTTTACGAAGACTGCACCAGCATAAAGATGACAAGCAGCTGTAACTGCCAAAAGCACACAAGCAGAATGAAGGCCTCCTAGGAGGATAGAAGCAGAACAGACTACACCGTATTGCTGGCAGCCTGCAAGTGCTCAGATCTAAAACCATCAGGTGGCCACGCAGCTGCAACCCTTCCATGATGAGAGCTCTACGATCTCTATGGCAAGAAAACTTGTCGGGCCGACAAAACAAGGTCGACATCTGTAAACTGGCTGCAATCTGGCTTGGAAAACAGCCTGTCGCATCAGCTCCAACACTACTGTTTTGATTCAGAGAAGCGCAGCGCAACACAGCTTTAAACTGTGCACAGCCGCCTGACAAAAGCCACGTGGTGCACCCAGCAAGCCATAAACTGCAAAACCCAAAGCCACATTGACTCCCGCAAACTATGGCCCCTCTGCTGCTGAGGCACCAACCATAAAGACGCGATTCCATGTTGCAGAGCCTACCAATTCCGACACTCTATGGCTTCAGAAACCACGCACACACTGACTCTGCCCCAGCCATGCAACTGCCACATCTGCCATGTAACAAGCCGTAACTGTTATCTCACAGCATTATACCTGCAACCGTTGCATCTTGCCCTAGGTCATTACATCCATCAATTGTGTCAACCACACAGCCTACACTATGGGAGGACTGAAGCCTTCATAGGCTTCTTTGAAACCTCAGCAGCAGCACACACACAAAACCTGCAATTCCAAGACACACCCACACACACAAACACATCCAATACCCCAACTCCATTAGGGCCCAAACACTAGCTAACCCTCCTAAACCCTCTACATCCCTTTACTTCTTCTTTCCGCCGCGTTTGCCGCTCTGCTTCCCCGCTGCTCCTGCTTTGCCTGCTGCTTGCCCGCTGGGTGGCTTGCCTGCTGCTGCTGCTGCCTTGCTGTTGGGCCCCGCGCGCTGGGCTTGACCCGCCATCTGAAGCTTGGCTTTGAGCATCTGCTTGCGCAGCTCCTCAGCACCCGCCTCATCACCTACAACATAACAGCACACCATAGATAACGATTGTCGAAACCTGGTTACCACAAACCCCCATAAGCGATTGATGAAATGGCAGTGAGCATGCTTCTTTGTTGCATCCCTGTGTTTGTAATTCAGGAATACAAAAACAGACACAAAGCCACACGCCCATGTGTCCAGGATATCTTGCATTTGAAGGGGTTCAGTCTCAATCAGCAGCACAATTGAAGCCCTTCCGCGCTTGGCTAAACCATAACAAGCTCACATAACACGTCAGAAGTCTAACCTTTCATGTGTAACAGCCCACCTCTGTGCTTAGTGGTTACCAACTTGTTTCAGATATGTACACGCCTCTAGCATTAGGTGCACCACACCTCTGCCAACTGCTAATCGCTGTCTCAGTAATGCATTGCTGCAGCACTTACAAACTCCCGTGGACTCCAGCGTCATTTCATACATCATGATAAAGCATTGTAAGCTCAGAGCATGTGCTTACGCTGCCACCATTTAGCAGCGTCTGCTAAACACACCTGTTTTGTTTTTGAGCTCAATGACCAGGTTGAAGTATGGCTCCAGAGCTGGGTGTACTCTCACTCCCGCCAGCTGCTGCATGAGACTGAGGGCCTTCTCAGCCCACTGCAGCGCATCCGCATTGCGGTCAGCTTCTTGTAGCACATCAGAAAGTGTGCGGGCGAGCATGATACCTGGACAGCAGCAGCAGCAGCAAGGTGGTTGCGTCAGCAGATCGTGTTTTCGTGAATCAGGGCTTTGTGACTACTGATTATAATCACAAATGGCAATGCTACATGTCGACAAGTTTGCATTTAGGAGTGTGCCTGGACAGCAGCAGCAGCAAGGTGGTTGCGTCAGCAGATTGTGTGTTCATGGATTATAGCTTTGTGAGTACTGATCATATAGTCACAAATGTTGGATGGCGATGTTACATGTCAACAAGACTTTTGCAGTTAGGAGTGTGCCTGGACAGCATCAGCATCAGCATCAGCGAGTTTGGTTTAGTCAGCAGCAAAATTGCACTCGGCCAACAGACTCAGCCAACAGAGAGAGCACACAGGGCGCCCTCTCTGGGACATACGGCCACAGAGGCACACATTAACAGAGCCTGCTTCAGCCACTGCATGTGTAAATGCCTTATTGACAGCCTGCTGCAAGCTGTTCCTGTCGCTGGCCTTGATAGTGTGAGAACAACATTCAGCCACAAGATACTCTAGACAGCCTGAGGCACCAGGGTTCACACAGCTACAGCTTGGAAACCCTGCCTAATTACCTTGCTGCAGAGCCCTCACTTCTGCAGTGCTGCTGACTTCTGCAGGCAGGTGCTGCCACCTATGCTGCTGCTATGGCTTACTGGTGGCTTTACAAGAGATGTAAAACCCTAAACTTGGGGTACAATGCGGTATCATGGGCACAGCTTACAGCCATACCTGACTGGTTTGCTGCAGAGCCCTCGCTTTGCCGCTGGTTGATGTCATACAGCTTCTCAAATAAGCTCACACTTGTGTCCAGGTTGCCGGCCTGCCTGTGGCAGGTGGCCAATGCTGCCAGGACTGAGCTTGCTTCAGCTGTTTCATCACCAAACTTGTTCTTGGCCATGTCTAGAGCACCATCGAGCACTTCTACTGCACGTTCAAAGCTCTTGTCCTTCATTTCCAACCGTGCCAACTCAATCTGCAACATCCCAGGTGAACCAGAGATATACAATGAGACAATTCCATGTAACAAAGCACAAACAGCAAAAGATGTGAAGTGCAACCAGTATCCAGAGCAAACACAGCACTTCTAATGCACGCTCGAAGCGCTTATGCAGCATCTCCAAGAGTGCCAGCTCAATCTGCGTGCATCTGATCAACATACATAAATAAACACGGCGTGAACTGAGCAGCTTTGAGGCCTGGAGCTTGTGTGGTCGCTGAAACATCTTCCAGTGCCGGGTGCATTGCCAGATGCATTGCGAGGATCAGATGCACTCCATAACACTCCACTACACCCAACTTGCCTCCCTCAGAGGCCCCAGGCCCCTGCCTGCACCCACCTGCACTCTGATGGCTGCTGTGTATGCTCGTGAGCTGTCCACAGCCAGCATTGCTGCCAGCTCTGGGCTCTGTCCCTCCTTGAGGGCTGCTGCTACTGCTGCTGCTGTCTCCTCCTCTGAGGGCTTACCACCCTTGCTGGCCTCCTCAGCCTCTTTGGATTCAGCTACCTGTTGAACAATAGGAAGCAGCACGAGCACCATAAGTTCTTGTTGCGAATGAGAAGAATAACATATGTTTGTGCGGTGAATGCAGCAGTGCGTTCGGGCTGAAAATCATACTGCTGCCACTGCTGCCGGTGTCATACATATCCTGCAAGGGGTGACCACCCTTGGCGGCCTCCTCAGCCTCCTTGGACTCAGCTACCTGTTGAACCACAGCAGCGACCAGAGCACCATAAGTTGTTGTTGCGTAGGATAAGAATACCACATAATTGTGGGCTTGATGCAGCAGTGTGTTCTGGTTGAAAGGGATGCTGCTGCAACTGCTGCAACTGCACTGCATGCCTGGGATCAAACAGGGCTTACCTGTTTGATTTGTTCAATGCTGTCTGCCAGCAGTGTCCTGGCGGCCTCCCTGTCACCCAGTTGGTCCAGGGCATCAACAAGATTGCCGCGGGCCAGGGTGGTGGTGGCGTGGGCAACACCAAAGTTGTCAAGCGCTACTTGCATTGCCTTCTGGTGAAGTGCCTTGCCCTGTGGATGAAAATAAGCAATACACGGTTGTCAGTGGTTTGCCAGTGTTGTTGTCAGTGGTAGCTAGTCGTGTCTACGAAACGTGATGGAGCACTCCAGAGAGGGGGTTGCGATACTAGAAACAGTGATGCGAAAAGAGGGTCTAGACTGTGTGATGGTGGCGTGTGCGACACCACATTTGTCAAAAGAGAGCTGCTTGCATTGCCTTCTGGTGAAGTGCCTTGCCCTGTAGATTAGACACAAGCAATACATTCGTCAGGGGTTTGTCAGCAGCAGCACATAAGATCGAACACTTGCAACTGGTTTAGCCGCAGAATTGAGTTCATTCGGTTACAGACAATGATTTCTATTTTCATCTTTTAACATCTTCCCACTCCCCTCCTGGTAGTATAGGATAATATACATATAGGGGCATACGCTTGTACCTGTCATTTGGAGCCTTGTGTAGCCCACTGGTGTGTTTGGAACTACTAGGTAACGAGTGACAGAGGTGATCTTGGTTGATCATACTAGTTGAACTGCTACTGACACACAGCAGTACAACACTCTCGCAACCTTGAATCTGGTTTGTGTTCTTTCTAGTCTTGGTTTGGGTTTAGTTTAGGTCGGACTCTCCGTATTCGGTACCTATGTGCGCCTGTGTACAAGATCCACGTCATAACACAGATGGCTGAAGCTGACAAGTTGCCACATTCTGTTTCAAACACAATGTAACACATTATAACACAAATGTAACATCTCCTCACCTCCTCATGCAGCTCCTGCTTTCTCAGTACAGCTCCCATGTTGTTTGACAGTTTGATGTACAAGGCGTGCTGACCAGCAGCCTCAGCAGCATCAAGAGCAACCTACAGCACCAGCAGCAGCAGCGTTGCAATTCTGTTGACATCCCGGATACTCAACAGTAAAGGAGCCTGTGACTCAATCGGTTGGTTTGTGACAACATGAGTATGACAGTTTGATGTACAGGGTGTGCTGCCCAGCAGCCTCAGCAGCATTAAGAGCAACTCGCAACACCAGCAGCAGCAACAGTTTGAGGGTAGTGTGTACATTACCGTTACTTTCACTATTAAACAACATATCAGCTGACCTAGAGCGGACACCACGCTCCTGAAGCTTAAGCCTGAGAAGAGGACTATTACTGGAATCCCGTAACTGACACCAGAAAAGTGTCAACACTAAAACACAATCTACACCACCTCATCACTGTCAACTGACCTGCAGTGCGTCCTTTGCATCAATGAGCTTCTCACTGGCATACAACATATCAGCCAAGCTGCTGGCGACCTCAGCGATGATCTCGGGGCGAGCAGCTCCAGCCTGGCGGATCATCAGCAGCACCAGCAGCAGCAAGTCATCAATCATTGCGCTCGTTGAGTATGCATATGGATGAAATTGATATGTGATTTTACGCACTTGACGACACGTTGGTTTGCATTTACGTGCCGCTGTTCATGTATACTACTAGATGGCCTTGAGATGGCAATGCACCGCGCTGTCGCCCTTGCCGCCGACGCCGCTGCTGCTGCTGATGATGATGATGCAGCAGAGGCCAGATTGATACCTAGGAAGTGCATGGCACAGCAACAATGCACGGCGAGGCAGGTACATACAGCACTGAGAGAGAGAGAGAGGAAGTGACATAGAAAGACAAGATGCAGTGGATACCTCTCCCCATCTAAGATAGTACTCTCCACAACCAGTAATAGCAGAGTTTGGACCAAAAGGATCAAGCAGAATGGATATAAACCCAGTCATGCACACCCAGTCATCGTGTATCAGCCTGCGCACCTCCTTTGTGACAACCTCCAGTGCTTTGCGTTGGTACTTCTCTGCTGCTTCCCTGTTGTGCTGTACGTTCCAGGCCATTGCTGCCTGACGCATCAACTGCTCAGCCTCCTCCTCAGCAGCACTCAACACGGGCTCTACAGAACACAGCAGCAGCGGATACAGATAAAGATTTGTAGGATTAAAACTTGATTTCGTGATTCAAAGGAGCATCTTGAGCTCAGGACTATTGGCTTCGTCACAGCCAGACATTGACAGAAACCATGGGCAGTATTGTAAGGAGGGAGTACCAGCTCCATAAGGCAACAGATCCAGCAGACATGTAAAGTGCTCCCACTGCTCGGCCTCCTCCTCAGTAGCACTCGACTGGGGGTCTAAAGAACCAAACACCAGCAGACAACAACAGGGCAAATGTTTTATCTGATAGTTTGAACGAGCTGGGGACTATCGCCTTTTTATAAGACATTGGCAGGAAACCATGGGCAGTACTGATCTAGCAGCCAACAGTAGCAGTGAACCCAACACCAACCGCCTCATCAGCAGCACTCCACTGGGACAAACAGCAAGGAAAAGACAGTCTGGGTTTGGTGCTGAACTCCTTTCTAGAGTGAAACTGGACTTGGTGCAAGGACAATAGGAAGACTCAAACAGCTGTTGGACCCAGCCCCACCTTCTGACTGCTGCTGCTGCTCACTAAGCGCCACATTGCCTTCCTCCTTCACATGCCATCTCAGCAGCCTTGTCATATTCAAGCGTCTTTAGCGTGCCACAGCACTCTGCCAACTTCTGGCGGCTGCTAAAAGCAATAAACCAAAACGCATTGCCTTGCCTCACACCAAAAGGATTGCCTCATGTGATAGCAGCAAAGCACCAAAAAGCACAGCCAAGAGTGAGAAACAAGCTGTGAAACCAGCCCCACCTTCCGACTGCTGCTGCTCGTAAAGCACCACATTGCCCTCCTCGTCCAACATGCTAACCTCAGCACCCTTATCATTCAACTGTTTTCAAAGCACCACAGTTCACTGCCAACTTCTGGCGGCTGCTAAAAGCGATAAACCAAAACGCATTGCCTTGCCTCACACCCAAAGGATTGCCTCATGTGATAGCAGAAAAGCACCAAAAAGCACAACCAAGAGAGGTAAATAAGCTGTGAAACCAGCCCCACCTTCTGACTGCTGCTGCTCGTACAGTACTACATTGCCCTCCTCATCCAACATGCCAATCTCGGCACCCTTGTCATCCAGCACTCGCCCATCAGCATGCAATATGCCCAACTGGTTGCCTGACTCATCAACTACAGGCAATGTCTCCCCCTCAGCCAACTCAATGAGACCCTCGTCACCCTACAGGAAACATATGCAGCAACTTGCTTGGCATTCTATGTTGCACGAACATGTGCATGCAGCAGCTTCTCTCTTTGCAACAGCCACTTTGATCTCAAAGTGAATACAAGGAGGCGACAAATGAAGTTGGAAGGTTTGTGTGACAAGATGCTGCTGAGAAAGCTTTTAGATATGTCGACGTTGGAATCTGTGGTACACTGATTCTAGCAGCAGGAAGAGACTTTACAACGAGCTGCTGCTCTGAAAGCTTTCTAAGCCTACAGTAAACATAAGAATGCGACAAGCTAGGACTTTGACAATGCAGCTTGTAGAACATATGCACGCTTTGCTTGGCACTCTATGTTGCATGAGCTAAGCTTCACAGGGAACAAACGGAGGCAACAAGTTGACTTTGGAAGAGATTGTACGACAAGCTGCTGCTAAGAAAGCTTTCAGATGTGTCAACTGCTGGTGCCCTGCCGGCGGTGGCAGCACTAGCACACACAGACAGCATTCTAGCAGCAATGCAATTTTCTAACAGCTAGCAAATGCAGTTCAAACTACACCATATGCGAACCTTTCCATACCGTGCTCTGCTGCTTATCGGGCCCCTGTCAAGAGACGCAGCAGTGCTCAACAGACCAGCACAGACAGATAACACATGCCAGTCACCTAGCTGGCTAGCAACTGGTATCAATATGGAAGAATGAAACCATGAAGCTGCATCAGGAAGATGTGGGCAGTTGATAGTGACCACTGCCAACTTTGTTCATAGGAGAGAACTCCCAAAATGTTTACCCCAAAGCGTTTGTAAACACTAGCATACCTCCTCAGGCTGAATGCCGTTGCTTGCTGCCTCATCTGCAGCTGGCTCTGCTGCTGCTGTTGCTGCTGTGGACTCCTCAGCAGGCTCGGCATGCGCTGCTGGTGTTGCCTCCTCTACTGCCGATGCTGCTGGCTCAGCATCTGCTGCTGATGCTGCTGGTGCTGCTTCTGCAACTGTTGCTGCAGCCTCAGGCTCAGCTGCAGCAGATGCTGGCTCCTCCACCTGCTGCTGGTCCTGCTGCTGCTCCTCAGCAACTGGTGCGGCTGCTGCTGCTGATGGGGCTGCGGGTGGGGCTGCTGGTGTAGCCTCCGGCTCTGCTGCAGGAGCTGCTGCTGCAGCAGCAGCAGGAGCAGGTGTTGCTGGTGCTGCTGGCTCCTCTACTGCTGCTGTTACCGGCTTCTCTACAGGCTTTGCTGCTGCTGGTGCTACGGGCTCAGGAACAGCAGCCACCGCGGGAGCAACCCCGTTTACTCGAGGAGCCTCAACGGCCTTGGGCTTCTCTGCTGCTGGTGCTGCTGCTGGAGCCTTTGGTGCTGCTGCAGCTGCTGCAGGTGCTGCTGCTGCTGCCGCCTTTACTGGAGCCTTCTTGGCAGCAGCTGCTGGTGCTGGTGCTGCTCCGCCTGCTGACGAAGTGCGTGATGCTGGTCTGCTGCTGGTGCTGGTCCTGCGTGTGCCAGAGCTGCTGGTGCGGGTACCTGCTGGCCTAGTGCTGCTGGCGCTGCTGGTGCTGGACCTGTAGACAAGCCCAGTAGAAAACGTCAACTCTGTCAACCATTTAGCAGCACTTGCTGAACAGTACACAGTTGATTGAAAGGCGGAAAGACCTTTGTGGGCAGCGAAGTGCAGCGGGTTTTTGAGCTGCTGGTGCAGGTGTTCTGATGACCAGGTCGTGCTGACGATATGAGAGTTCCCCTGGCGTGCTAGCCACTCAATTGCCCCTGAATCCATCAGAAGCAGCAATGTTGTTAGCAGAGACTGGTGAGAATGGCTCAGCTGCCCACAGAAATGTATGCCACGAAGACTGCCCAGCAAAAGGTTGCAGCTGCTGCAGTGTCTGTTGGCCACATGCCGATAGCATTGTGTTGGTCCTGTTCACTAGCAACAGGCAACGCTGGCGATAACTCAAAACAGCATGTGTCCTGCTTCTGCCACAAGGCAGCAGTTGCAAGCAGCTTTTTATGTAGCAATTGGGCAATCAAGGCGCAGCAGTGTCAAGACAGCAGACATATACTTGCAACAGTTGCAGCTTGCATGCGGGGTACGCTCGGGCCTAGAATGGAACGTAGGGTAGCAGTAACGGAAGAAACAAACTGATACAAGCTAGCCTGGGCTCAAGCACAAGGAACGTAGAACGTGCAATTACTGTTCCACACCTGCTTTGCGCCTTGGCACCTGTTGCCTTGGTTGGACGTGCTGGGGCAGACGGTCTGGTCGACTGCTTCTTAACCGGAGCGTTGCTTGACTTCTTCCCCGAAACTAGGATAGAAACTCCCGCTGCGACGACAGTGACTGCCGCTACGGCCACACCAGCAATGAGTCCTACGGAAGGACCTGACTTGGTGGCAGCAGCTTTCTTGGCCATTGGTGCTGCAGCTGGTGGGCTGTAAACTGGGCGTACAGGTGCAGGAGGAGCAGCTGGTGGAGATGGAGCCACTGCTGGGGTGGTCTCGGGCTCGAGTGCCTGAACGATGACTGGCTGCTGAGCAACCTGAAGTGCCTGAGGTGCTGCTGGCGTCGTCATTGTGATTATATGGGTAGCCAAAAGCTATATACGAGCCTTTACGCACTCAGACCGCCCAGATGCAAACGAGCTATTTGAGGACGTCTCCTCTGGTGAGTGGCGTCTGCGCTGCAGGGACCGCAAGGCAAACTGACGCAAAGATGCGATATGTCAATGTGGAATATTAGCACCCGGGATGCATAATTCACGCACATAGTCTTGGGATTTGGAACACACTTCGTCAGGTAAACCCCAGCACGATGCTTCGCGGCACCTGCCAATCCGATGCTGTGTAGCAACTGCAAGGCAAAGTTTTCTCCTTATTTCTGCTTCCTACTACTGCGTGCACGGCATGTAGCTTCCTGAGCGCTGGCACGATCCAGAGGGGTTGGCAAGACAGTTGTTTCAAGCCAATGGGGCATTCTACTTCATTCCTGTCACGCGAGGCACTGCACAGGCTCTCTTCCAGGCGCTTTATATTGATAGAACATTGGCATTGCATCGCAATGTTGCAGCTGACGCAGCCCTTACGACGTAGACGTACAGCAGATGTACGTACTGTTCTTGAGCCAACATGGCTCTGCTGCGGCGCGCTTGTCTGCCATCAAGTAAACTTGGTATTCAGGAATAAAGCTCGCTAAGGCACGATGCATGGAAAGCCTCATCCAACGACGCCCTGTTCCCAGCAGCAAGCTACAGCAGGTACTAGTACCGGTAATAATAATAATAGTACTCAGCAAGTGCCGGAAGATAGATGCTCTGACAAATTGAATGCCAGGCATTGGGGTCACCACTCAAGCGCAACTGTGGGATGACACCCAGCAGATGCTGCAATATGAAGGTGGCCCACTTGCTTAGCGCGGGACTGTGCGCGTTAGTTGTGCACATCACCATCAGTCAAACACACACGCAAGATCGGACCCGGCTATAGCACCACGGTGAACAGTCAGGGCAGAAGTGCTAATGTTGCATGGACTGTAGCAGGACTTCAACATTACGGTGACCCAACTTGAAGCTGTGAGGACTACGAAGATGGTGCAGCCATGTTCATACACCAGCTGCAGAGCTGCTAGTACACCTGTAGGGCTTGACACCACAAGCCTTTTCACTTGATCAATCACATAAGCTGCTGTTGCTTGGCTGATTCTGATTCTCCAGTGCTGGCCAACATCAGCAGCGTGTGTTACATCAGCTGCATATCCCTGCTGGCAAGCAGCTGCAGCCTGCATTTCAGGCTGGTGCTGCATTGGCTGGCGTGTTTGTGGGCTGACCTGTTCCATGTTTGGTGACTGTCAGACTACGACATGAGTCTGCTCAGCATCTTGACCTCGAAGCTGCTGCGCCTGCTTTTGTGGATATTGCAGCTGTAAGCCTCAACAGAATCTCTCAACTTACTGTTACCAATTCCTTCAAGGAAAGCAAGTGGCTGATGCTGCCTATAGCTCCGACACTCTGCTAGCTGTTCCTGTTCCTGTGGACTGATTACATTGCAAAAGCAGGTTTCATGTGGTCCGGGGCCTGCTGGATTGGGACCCTGCATAAAGGTAAGCGCTTAGGCTAGCCAGCTTTCTCCACCAGCACGTATAATGTTCACAAACCACTATGAGGTCTCACTACTGTTACCGGAGTAAGTCAAGCACATGAGTGCATATCAATTTGATGATACGCAAAGTGCAGGAGTGAGTATCTGAAATACATGAGCTGCTTGGGATAAGCAAGGCCCGAGGCACAATATGCAGTTCTCCTTAGAAACAAGTACGTGCGGTGAGAGATCCAGTGTTTGGAGGGTTCAGAGCACATAAAAGCAGTACAAGCATGTTGAAGTAACTGAAGTAATTGAGAAGCATGTGTCGGGTGGCGGCCCCTTGCATGTAGCATGCAGAAATTCACTTGGCATTCTATGTTGCATGAGCTGAACTTTACAACATGCAGCTTTTGGGTACGTTTGCCCATCACAGGAATTACTCCGGAGTGATTATTGCAGTTGCGGGTGATTGAACCCGGCTCATTCCGGGTCATGCCAGCATCTGTTTTGCATTGCGAGCCTGGTGCAGCTCTCTATCATACCTGTGCTGGACAACACACCTGCAGCGCACACGAGCCACAGCTGTCAGAATGTTATGTTGCATGAGCTCAACTTGACAGCTGTCCCAAGTGATGTGCAGTTTTGCTTCTTGCCTCCCATGGTCAGTCCCTGACACGTTACATCAGCCGTTTGTTCACGCCTTTGTGATATACAGACCCTGCGAGGGCGGTCCCCCGCGCCTGCCAGTGCTACTGCCGTCAGGTCGATTCGCTGGCAGTAGTGCGGATAGTAGTACTGCACGTGGATACTGCCCTGGACTGGGGCAAAGCTGCCGTCTGCAGACCGAGTTCGGGAGCCCCTGCAGTGCAGAAACTGTTTTTAGGAGTGCGGGCCCCGGGCGCGCCTGAGCACACGGCAAGTTCGTCACTGCTCGCAACAAAACAGTTCAGCATTGTAACTGGCGCTTTCGGGGGCCTGCGCTGCCTCATGACTGTCACTGTGTTACATTGAGCAGTACAGTAACACTTCAGGTGCCTATTCAACCAGCATTCCCGACATCTGACCAGTACACCTTCGCCCCGCTCTTTCCCTCTCTTTTGTTCAGCACCCAGTCGAACACATCTCTACTCTGATATACTACCCATATAACAGTAGAAGTCTTATATGCGAGTCAAGCTTGCAGATGCGTGGTTGCCGACGAGCCAGAGCGCTTCTCACTCAAAATGTCCTTTGTGGTTCCTTTGTGAGAACTATACTGGGCATCAAGTAACATGAAAGTGAGGTGTGGCTCTACGTAGATATTGTCAACGCGATAGGCAGCCTGGCTGCATCAGGTAGCAGAAGGATGGGACCCCTGGTGCGAGGAGGAAACAGGTGGGCGTGAACGACCCACTCTTTGTAAACCATTTCACTGATGCGCAACGTCCTTACAGGCTGCTACATGGTCCGTTTGCGCAGTACCCACTCAAATCAGCTCCGAACAGCAGTAGCAGGCCCACGGCATGCGCACTGCATCATTGAGCAGCAGTCGAGAGCGCACAGACACTATAACAGCTAGCCTTTCCATACCCATCAACAACCTACATCCCTGTGTTGCTTACTGCCTTGCCTGCGCTACTGTAACTCTTATGCCAGTCTCTGCTGAACTGCCAAAAACATGTGCCCTGTTTGCAGCGCAGGCCCTGCTTACATCAAGTGGCTTCTAACCCAGAATTTTGCACTTATCCCTCACCAGTAGCCCAGCATATTGGCCAACAGACCTCACCAGCACAGTACCAGTGCCCTGCTATCCTGTACTGCTCCTTCTCCAGAATCCCGTTCTGGCAATTGCAAGAATTCTGCGCATCAAAGTATCCTTTTAAGAACACTCACACTGAAGTCACAAAGCCAGCGCGTAGGGTGCGGGTCCTTTGTGCTCAAATCAGCTGTTGCAAACTGCTGGCAGCAGGTCTGTACAAGCTTGTACATCCCCCCTTAATGGGGAATGCAGAGTGTGCCAATCCGGTATCATGAACTCTGCCAGTTGCCCAGTTGCTGAGTTGAGCAGAACACTCCAGCAGTATGACAGCCTGGCACGTCCTGGCTTCATACTGTCCCCAGTGCAGTACTGCTTGTACTTGCAGCCCATCAGCGAGCCAGCCCTGGTGTCTACTGTATGCTTACAGACTTAATGCCAACTGTTGTTTCCGCATCAACTGCAGAGCCGTGTCTTAAGTCCAACAGCCACACAGAATCCCAGAAGGCTGTGTCCTAGGGGAAGTTGCTACAGAGCTGGAGAGTTTTGGGTGACCTGGCCTGACCTGACCTGGCCTGACCCGGCCTGGACTGACCTGGACTGACCTGGACAGACTTGGACAGACCTGGACTGACCTGACCTGGACTGACCTGGACTGACCTGGCCTCCGCAGAGCAAGCTGCAGCAACAACAGTCGCTGCTTCACCACCTCAGCACACCCCAGGCTACCCCTACCTGCATCCATAACACACCCCGTTCAAGGTAACACCATGCAAGGCAGCCAATGGTGCAGTAGCAGCCTTGCAGTCTGTCATTCACACAACCAAGTCAAGCTCGGCCCTAGACTGCATTTGTCACAAAACAGCCTGGCAGTCACTGCCTCCAGCTTTGAAACGGTTCTGCATTGTCTAGCACTACCACAGTCAATGCAGAACACTCCAGCAGCTACAATATGACAGCACTGCTCAGCTACAAAGTCATAGCATAGCAAAACAACTTGGCAGTTCTGACTTCTACAGTCTGCTCTTGCTGACACATGCTGGCATTGTTCTTTCATACACTACAGTGCTGGAGTGTCAAGATTGACAACAGAAGTGGAAAAGGAGTGGCAGCTATTGAGCACTTGCTGACATATGCGCAAAAATACGCACTGTGATCAGCCGAGCATATTTTCACCCACAATGTGTGATGGTGAGGATCTTAAACAATACTAAGGACACAAAACAGGTGCAAAGACTTCAGCAGCTCCAGAATTCTGGTGTCCTTTCAGCCATTCAGCTCTCTGTCAGTAACTCACGTACTCAATTAAGCGAGCTCAGTCCCCAGACAGCCAAGCACCAACTATTGCTGCATACAATCCTGCTGCAGAGAGCTTGACAGCCTGGCAAACAAGGTCAAGACATTAATTGTTCAGTACAACCAATGTCTTGATCTCTGCCACTGATGCAGCCCCTAGTCCCTTTAGCTCCTTACATACGTCTCTATGAGGTGTTTTGATTGCAGGCAGCCTACTGCTCAATCCAGTCATCTGCACTGTCGATTACTTCTTTAGCGCTGACAAAGAAAATGATGCGTCACCACTGCAGGTGGTATGAGATGTCATCAGCATTGATCTGCAAAGTGGTGAGTTGAGAGTCTTGTCAGTTGCTGCTCTGACCATCATGCATGCCAGTGAAACTCGCCTAAACTTGCCTAAGGCACAAGGCAGCTTGTCAACACTTGCATAGGGAATTGCTAGGCCGTGAATGTGTGCTGTCTGGCAGATGCCATCACCCTTACACAATCACTGACTGCATGCCTTACTCTCTGACTGCAGCGCCCTTGGTGGCCAGTGCTGCTGCCGAGGGCTGCTGCCTCGGTGTGGTGGTGAACTGCTGGCGCCTTCAGATCAGGAGTTAGACAATGTGCCCGAGTGTGGTTTTCCACCTGCTGTACACCCTGAACCTTCTGAAGGCAGGTGGTACATGACGCTGGTATGTCAGCTCACAAGATTAGGTGTGTTGTCCGTCTCAGTTTGAGTTGTGGGTTTCTTTATGAAAGCCTGCACGCATGTTTTCATGATGGGTGAAGGCCTGAATGATGCTGTGCACTTTGTCATGATGCTGTGTTCTAGACAAGATGTTGTGTATGCAACTGATGGTGTTCTCAGGTGTATGCTTGTGTATCCTTTCTGCGATGTTATCTTGCAACCTGTAAGACCAACCCATGTGGCTGCTACATGACCTTGACTCAATCAGTTATGCCCTGGTGCTGATGCTGTTCTGCATGCAGGGCACATGACTTATGATGCTTGTCCACATGCCAGGCCCGCCCACCCTCTTTGATCCCACTGTGCTGCAGCTGTCTTTTCCTGTAGGGCACTACGGGGATGCAAGACAGCTGTGCAAGACAGATCCAGGCCACTAGGAAATTGATTATTCTGACTGTGTTGATGCTAGCAGTCCGCAGTGATAGCTATCAACTGCCAAACTGTGTGTGCTGCACATTGTCTAAGCTGCAGGCGCATCAGGAAAATGCCAGAGCACTGTTGGCCGCACTGTGTCACTAGTCGCATACCAACTGTTGACTCCATCCGCAGTCATGTTTCAGTTGCAGGCATGTGATGTTCTGTACAGACACGCATGAGCAGAAAGTTTGTGTGTTTTGCAGTCCGCTGACTATACCTGGCATTGCTGAGTGTTGTAGCGTGCTGAGCTCCCAGCGAGGTGCACACCGCTGTTGGTGGGTAAGACTCCTCAAGCTGCGTCTCTTCTGCTGCCTACAACACTTCAGTGCTTGTGTAGTCATCAAACGCAACACACACAGAAGTCTGCCTGGTGTATCTGTCCAGGCATGTTGCGCAAGACTTTAACAGATGCCGCCTGTTGTGTGCAAGTGCAGGGACTAAATGTTGTCTGGTGTTGTGTGTGCAGGGCTGACCAGAGTGAGATTTGCTTGCTTGCCAGCGTGCCGTAATCTGCAGGTTGTGGGTGCTGCTGTGTTTCCACTTTTGCTGCTGTCACGTTAGCTGACTTCCTAATATCACACGTGTGTGCAGGGCTTTTGAATTGGTAAAGCAGCCGACTTACAACCACTCACATAGTGTGCTGCTTGTGTGCTGGTGGCGTTGGGCTAAGCTTCTTATGTACTGTCATTTGCGCAGGACTGAAGTTTGCTGATAGACTGTTGTGCTGCGCTTGAACCTGGGCGCAGACATAGGGCATGACTTGTTGAATCAGCGCCTGAGTGGTGCTGATTGTTGAACTGCTGCTGTTGTTGTCTTGTTTGCCTGCAACAGGCGCATCAAGATCTAGGACAATGTCGGAGCACTGTTGGCCACACTGCGTATAGTATACCCACCAACTGAATCATCCGCGTTGTTATGGTTGCAGGCGTGTGATGTTCTGTACAGACCACCCATGAGCAGAAAGTTTGTGTGTTTTGCAGCCCACTGACTATGTCCGGCATTGCTGAGTGTTGTAGCGTGCTGAGCTCCCAGCGAGGTGCACACCGCTGTTGGTGGGTAAGACTCCTCAAGCTGTGTCTCTTCTGCTGCCTACAACACTGCAGTGCTTGTATAGTCAACGAAGGCAATACACACGGAAGTCTGCCTGGTGTATCTGTCCAGGGCATGTTGCACAAGACTCTAACAGATGCTGCATGTTGTATGCAAGTGCAGGGAATGTGCAAGGAATGATTGTTGTCTGGTGTTGTGTGTGCAGGGCTGAACAGAATGAGATTGCTTGCTTGCCAGCATGCCGTAACCTGCAGGTTGTGGGTGCTGGTGTGTTTCCACTTTTGCTGCTGTCGAGTTAGCAGCCTTCCTAATATCACATGTGTGTGCAGGGCTTTTGAATTGGTAAAGCAGCCGACTTCCAACCGCTCACATAGTGTGCTGCTTGTTGTGTGCTAATGGCTAAGCTTCTTATGTACTACAGTGTCGTTTCTGCAGGACTGAAGTTTGCTCGCAGACTGTTGTCAACAGGCTGCGCTTGAAGCATTTGGGCACAGACAGCAAATCTTTTGTCAGTTCAGCAGGAAACGCCCAAAATGGTGCTGATGGTTGACCTGCTGTTGTTGTTGTCGTCTCCGTTTGCCAAGCATCTAACCACTTTGGGTTGGTTGCTGCACGGAAGCTGCGTGGGTGTCAACGTGGCTCAGCTATCATGTAATGACAGTCTGCTGGCATTGAATGTGCTGCTGCTGTTTGAGTCCACTTACAGAGTACATTCTCAGCTGTCTGCAGTAAGAAGTGACAACCAGCCTGATAGTGCTGCAGTTTATGATGATACAAGGATCGGTGTTGCAGCATTTAGCAGGGCAGCGGGGATTGGGCAGCCTCCACGCGATGATTGGGTGAGGAACTTGTACAGAAGACGGGGAACAGTTGTACGGGCACTGTCACAGGCGGCGTATGCTTGGCGCCACACCTGGTGCTGAACCTTGTGTCATAGGATTTTCGTAACAGCTGGCAGCATATCATTTGCCTTCATGCTAGCGCCCCTCTTGAGCTTGCCTTCATGCTGCTTGATGTCTCACTAGGCGCTGCATACGGCACTTGAACCAGGGTGGCTTTTGACAAAGTTCAACGGCGATCCTGTTGGCCAAACTGATTGTTAGACATGGTAGTGTGGCCAGACATGCGTGTAGGTGAAGGGGTTTCAAAATGCAGGCCTGATATCATATCACTAAGCTGCTGAATACACTACACTTTCTTGAAAGACGCTGTTGATGATTGCTGCAGGAAACCATGCTAATCGAACCGCCTGTACTCTCAAACATGGTGAGTTCCCAGTCTGTGGGTTTAGCCCACCTGATGCTCAAGCAGCACTTCCAAACGCCTTGCTACATGCGGCCGTTGTATGATCAAGTGTTGAGCTCATCGCCCCTTGCTTGCTTCTCAGTGCTGTTATTACGGATCATTATGGATCATTCCAACAGCTAATTAGCAGCATGTCTGGCCATTATTGCATTGCAGCTATAAGGACACAGCTAGTGAACTGTAGGGCTGTGTATGCATACTGTCCATTTGTTGGCAGTTATACTGACCCTGAATGTGTTCTTTATGTGCATCGTGAGGACCCCTGAGAGGCTGCCTTGAAGAGGTTTGCCATTGAGAACTGCTGAAGTGCTCCATAAACTTATGTCAAGTTTCATGAAGGCCTGGCGAATCAGCAGGCCTGGGCCAGAATTTGAGGAAGGCCTGTATCAACAGCACAGGGGGTGAAGGTATGTGCACGTTTGCTGCTTATTGCACGCTGATTAGGAGTTCTTGCCACAGAGCGTGCCAGCTTGTGCGGTGTGCATGCATGCAGTTGCAAGGCCATACAGAATAGCGCAGTCAGCCTGCAATACATAGAGAGCCAGTGCAGAGATAAACTGTCATGACAAGCACTTGTGCCACAACCTCGGACTGTGTTAAGCCCGACTGTTGAAGGGCTGGCTGGCTCCATCTCTAGGCAGCAGGGTGTCAGTATGTATGTTTTCTTGTATATAGTGTCTTCTTTGCAAACAGAAATTGGTTCTGGCAGCACGTGTTAGCCATGAGCTTGAAGGGTGATGTCTGAGAAGATGAAGTGCGACTAATGATTGTCCACGATAAGTGCACACAAGCGCACGACCTCAGTTGCTTGTGCTGTTATAGTATGCCGTGCGGCTGAGCAAACTTCAAAGTCCGAACCCCGAGCTCTTTTCAATGCGGGCTTCCGCGAAAATATAACTTCGACATGCGCGTAAACACAATAGACGTGTCAGACGCGGCGGGCTCTCCTCTGCGATGCTGCCACAACATGTCCTGTTCGCAGTCTGCGCAGCATGCGCGCTCCGGAGGGCGGATCCGCGCGGGCACTTCCCGCATGTTGTTATCCTGTTCTCACATGCAGAATCTGTGTGTAAAACAAGGTCAGACATGAGTGTGGTTTATGTGTACATAATTGTGTAAGACCGTGACAGATGCAGCGGCGGATCGCGATACGTATACGCGTGGTGAACCCCCGAAAACAACAAACGCCTCAACGGACCCTCATTGAGACAGGACTCATTGAGGCAGGACCATGAATGCGCAACAGCGCCACCCACCAGCCCTGATACTATGGCCATCGGCCCGCGCCCCGTTACAAACAAAAACAACTACCAAAGCAGCGAGTATCACTGCCATACTTGCATCAAAGGCGCAAACCCCAGGCAGCCAAGCCCCAGGGATGCCAATGACAGAGCTGTACTAGAATGATCACATAATGATGGCTGGCATTGACCAACGCGGCCATGTATTATAAGTGGCTCTGAATCACTTCAAACACCTTGACAGACCTCGCTTCCTGCATTGTCGGTTGTGACTAACCCATCTTGTCTCCTTTGTGCATCATGCGGTACCTGCATAACACTCCGCAAACACCTCATACGACTACCTGGGTTAGGGAAGTCGTGAAAACAAAGTGCTAAACACGTAAAAGACCGAGGCTGGTGGCTTTTGAAGCTGCAAGCCGCAGAGTCTGTATGCTTCAAACAGGTGGTTTGGGATGTTGAGCACATGGTTATACGCCACGCGTGCTCACACCGAAGTTGCTAGTTGCCAGCATTACGTAGCAGATACTCTCCAACGAATCACTGGTCTACCCAGTTCACCAACACTCGGAAACAGCTTCCCGAGTAATGTTTGTACTGAACGACTGAAAGCAGTCTACGGGGCAGGAATGCAACCACCTGTTATCAGAGTGTTGGTCTGGCCAGCTCAGCGGCTGCCGGCATCATGGCGCAACGATAGGTCAACGACGTACATGGCAAATGCACTTGGGCACAGCAATTGGGTTGATAAGCACCAGGTTGCATTGTAAACTGCCACGTATCCAAAATACTATAGTTGTAGCTGCCAAACCTAAGTAGTAAGGGCTGAGCGCTAGTAAGTTGCTTAGTAAGTAAGGCTTCAGTTAACACACACAGCTGGACTCTATCTGTGCCACAGTGTATCAGTGATCCTGGATATTCTCACTCTCAGTTTTTGACATACATTGTAGACAGTACTCTCAGGGGCAGATCAAACGAACTGGCTCCTGGGTTGCTTTGTGTGCAAGCTGGGAGTACACACTTCTGGACACAAAGCAAGCATAGCCCGCCTGTGGTCAGCATCGGGTGTCAAGCAGGGTTGTCAATTGGTGGTCGGCTGTTAAGTACATGGCAAGCAAGGACTAGGATAAGACCTCATTTACATAGCTGCGATCCTTCAAATTTGAGGGACTCTCTGTCAGTCACTTTGAGCACGTCGGCTGCATATGCTGCTGAATATCCGACCCAGCCCCTACACATACAGTTAAATGCAGAAGCAATACAACAGAACCAGGCTGTGCTCGGCAGGATTGGTTGTGGCGGCCTTCCAATACTGTAAGTTAACGTTTAGAAATCCGTCAGGGGTTAGTCATGGAGAGTGCGCCGACCGTATGGTGCCACGCTATTTACCGGTATTGACTGCACATATGTATACAATAGTATTAGGTTCTATGTATATCTTTGGGAAGGCTTTTGGGGCCGCTTGTGCGCATCTGCAGCTGACTCAGCGTTGAGCGGGTTACCAAACGCTACCTGCGGTTCTAGGCTGCCTTGTACATCAGCAAGAGTGCGTGCATGCATACAAACCAGCATACATGTAGAACGCCGTAAGCATCACTGCGCGCGGCTCACAGGGAGCCCTTGTGCGCACAGACAGCCCAGCGCGTTGATACTCCTGCTTAGCGTCGCCTCGAGCGTGATAAACACGGTACATTGATTGGTGGCCACAGGCTTTAAGCTGATAACAACAGTTATCGCGCGCTGGAGCCATGGATCCCGCCAACAAGGTGTTTTCTGCTCAGCCAGTGGAACTTTACCAGGTGCGTCTGGCTACGATTGGCTACGGAGCCGTTGGTTGTTTTCAAACGTTCACATATCGCTCTGTAGTCTGTTCTAGGCTATGCTGGAGGTAACCTAGGCGTCTGCTCTGCTGGTGCACTCTTTGCATGGATACTGGCAGGCTGCTGCTGTGGATCTAGACATCCACATGTTGCTGGGGTGTATAGCATCACTGCATAGCTCATACTACAGCTGCAACAGACTCCCAGCATGCTGTTGGCAATCTGCGGTCCCTGCTGCTACTTTGCTCCGTCCACGATAGGCGTGTTCATAGGTTCATGGCAGCAGTCGTGCACACACCAAGCAAGCTTGATCTGATGCACCTGTATCCAGCATGATGCGATCATCAGTGTCAAAACCTGAGAAAACTGACAAAGTCTGTCACTGCTGTTGTTGTGCATGGTTGCAGGTACATGGCAGCACGCGCACACCACTTCAGCAGGGAGTCTCATTTGAGGTGTATGCAAGTCAGCCCAGTCAGCAGTACCCCATGCTGTCGGCTGTTTGCAAAGCTGGTGATGTCAGTTGGCAGTTATGGGGTGGGAGCCACACTATGAGAAGGTAGGGGGCTGATGGCACATGTCCTGTTGATTTACAACATGGGATGAGTATACTAGGGATGTGAATGATGTGCAATGATGTACAATCAGGCAATCAGGCAATCAGCCTTTGCGCACTCCGTGTGCCCAAGTGACGCACAGGCAATTAGTTAGCTGTTGTGGATGCAACAAGTGGCACGTTTGGGCAAACGAATGATGATGGTGGCAGGCAACCAAAACACGTGTCTTACAAGGCAACCTGCATGATTGTTGTGAATGGTGCTGCGCTGTTGTGCAACCAGACACCTGCTGCTTGCGCCCTCATATCTTGAAGTGCAAATATGTTCTTACAAGTTGATCTGGGTCTGGGTATGTTATCTTATGTCAAATAGTCAGTAGTCATCATCCCATCACGGTTTGTTCTCTACTCCAAGGCGCCTAGGCTCCGTCAGAAACTGCGTGAATAACATTATTAGTAAGCTTCACCATGTGCGGAAGTGCCTTGTGAACCAAAAAAAGTATTAGGCACTGCAACAGCAAGTGTTCTGTTACATGAGTGAATCAGGTAAGGGCCATAAGCACAGGGAATCACCGACAGCATCACCACAACTGCTGCTGCTACTGCTGTCAACTGCAGTACGTCGGATGCTGGCGAACCTACATTCATCTTCAGTAACGTGCATGACAAGGACATCGACACCTTCTACTGCGTAATATTCAAACGCGGTGAGCAGCAGCGGTTGCAATAGCGGCACAACAGCAGCACCACAGCAGACACCAGGAGTGCAGCGGGACAGCAACCGCAGGGGGTGATGGCTCGGGAAGTAGGCGAATTGACTGCCGTTGCAGCATCAGGCAGATCCAAGCTGATAGGGGTTGCGATCTATCAGTCCACACTGCCCGTTGCCAATGCATGCGCTGCTGCTGCCCATAATTCGGAGCCACAACAAGTAGCCAGCAATATTGTATAACAAAATTGTGCACAAACTGTCAGCATTTGCTGCTCAACTGTAGTGCAAATTGTTGCATGCAGTAAATGTAAAAGTACATCTGCATTTACATCTACACTTACATCTACATTTACGTCTACACTTACATCTACATTTACATCACTGTGCATGTGAATGACACTGCAGGTCACCGTGCACAGGATCTGGAACTGTTGCAAGAGGTCTTGAGCAGGTTATCCGTGTTCCATATGTCACAAAGTGCAAAGAAGAATCAGGTACCGTTCAACTTGCCGCTCCCACAAGTTGATCCAAAAGTGGTGAGTTGTAGTGCATGGTATCAGACACTGTGACAGTCGATAGATGATTCAATCAAAGTAATATGTGCAGAAATAAGGTCAGTCTCTAACAGTACCGGCTCTACCAAAGGGATTTGCCTCTACAGTGTTCTTTTGTCTGTGAGTGTTGGGCATTGCAGTTCTTGTTCTGATCTGAGGCTGTGTGCTGGCAGTTTGTTCCTTGCTGATTTTCAATGCAAAGGTAAGGTTACATGTAGTTACTTTGGAGTACCATTGTGTTAGATGGTAGTCTCCAGGGTCTTGTGTGGCAGTTGGCGAGGCATGCCTTGCAAGGTATTTGCAACCAGTCCCACATAGCACCGTTTAAAGTCTGCTTGGTACACGCAAGCGGGCGGTGTTGTTGCCATGATTGCCATAAGCCAGATCCTAGCTGCCGCTGCTGTGCCGCCGGTGCTGCTGCTGCTGTACTGTCAGTGTCGGTGCTGCTGGTGCCGCTCCAGCTCATGCTGCTGCTGCCGCTGCTGCTGTAGATCAATGAGATCATGCGTAAAGGAGCAGAGGACACGCAACTGCTGCTCCGACAAGCTGGTGATGCCGCAAACAAGACATTCCTGGCTGCTGCTGAAATGCATAAGAGATATGCACCGAAACCAGCAGACAAGCCGGTGGAGGTGGCGCCAGGTGTAAAAGACAAGTAAGAGTTAATCTGCACAAGTTGCACACTTCATGGGATAACTTTGCAAAGATATTTCAAGTTTATCAATCAAGCCCATGACCTCATTGTTTTCCCCTGAATATTGCTGATGATGTTACCCACATGAGTGAAGCACCACCAACCTGAGAAGCTTCGATCCTTGTGTCAATGACGAGGTAGACCTGCATCAACCTATGTACATAGTGAGCAGTTGTTACTCCGCCGCTGCTGCTGCCAATCCGTTGCGCTGCTGCCAATGCGTTACTGCTGCCGCCAATCCAGGGTCACCAAGACCAAGCAAGCAACAACAGCAGGTGCAGCCGTTGCCAAAGGTGTCGCAACAGGCATGCAGGCAGCAACAGTTGAAGTCGGAACAACACTGATACAAACCGTCACAACCACAACTACGAAGACCAACACCAGCAGTAGCAGTACTGCTTCTGCTGCTGCTGCTGCTGGCAGCAACAAGCCTGTGGTTCCGGAACCTCTGATGATGGTCGGCGGCATTGGCATGGAACTTTTGAGAGTAAGCTTTAGCAATTTACAGCAAGTTTATATGCAAGCAGTGACTATGTTGACGAGCCAATGTTTGAAACCCTTCAGAAACCCTTCAAAAGCTAAGAAGCACCAAGACCCTTGCCAGTTTGCAGTACATGGGCCACATGGGCACACAGCTGTCATACACCCACTGTGTATTACCCTATCTTTGTGTTGCTTGCTAGGTGACATTGCTACTGCTGTTGGTGCTGTTGCTGCTGCCCCAGGACATTGCTGCTGTGCGTGATGCTGTCCTAGCTGCTGCTGGTGATGCATGGCAGGGAGTCAGAGCAGCAACAGTAGATGTTATGAGCTATCAGTACGGGCAAGAGGTGCGACCGCAGTGTACATCGCAAACCCTAGCAGTGTTGCAACACACAAATAACTCAGATCTGAACAAGTTGCCTGGGATACTTTACTTCATCTACCATCGGCTAATTTACCTCATCAAACACTGCAACTTAAGTTTCAGCGCAATTTGTTGAAGTGACTTGAGCACTCATAACTGTCGTTGCAGGTTGCTGCTGTGACTGCTGACGGTTGTGATGCCGTTGAAGGTGTTGCCAACATGGCAGTAGCTATGAAATACGCTCAACCGACTCAGGTGCGATTGGTGACAAGAGCAATATAGCAGGCACTGGCTCACTTGCGGTTGCTTCAGAAGTACTGCCTGATGCACCATGCTCAGAGTGTGCTGAACTGATATTTAAGCGCGTCATTCACTTTGTCAAGGACAGAGGGTGGGGCATGTGGCATGGCTTCATGAGCTTTAGAAGCTCTCCTGTGTAACAGATTGATCCAAAACCAAACAAACATACCAGAGTGCTGATAGGGTGCTCTTGCCTGGCTTTGTTATCAGGCATACTCCTTTGGGGTGGGTGTGGGAGTGGTGCAGTGGGGGTGGGACAAGAGGGAAAGGGGAGGGCCGTGTTGAAGTCTTTTTGCTGCATTCACTTCGCTGAACCTAGTTGAAATCTCATTGCCGTGTAGTGTATAAAATACACATGCAATCTGGCAGTCCTTAACCTTGGCAAGCACTTGCAAATTGCAATTTTTGAGAGTGACTTGAAGGTCACATGCATTCAGTAGACACTTTGAGTTTGGTATGTTGTGGTTGTGTGTCTGTGATACGCAGGTCATTCTGACGAGTGCCAAAGAGACGAAGGGGCGACTTGAATCACAGGGCAAAGACACAGATAAGGTAAACAGTACATGTGCAATCATGCGTCTGGGTTGCAGGGCCCTGCAGACACAAGCGTAAATGACAGTGTGCACTGTCACAGCTGCTGCCACCTGCATACACAACTTCCCCAGAACCCCAATCCCCACACCCCAATGCAGTGGTAGCCTGGCAGTGCCAGCATCTGCAGGCATGTGATGTTTGTGATGCTGGCCGCACTGCATGCATCTGCTGCTACCATGTGAAGCATATCAAGCCCGTCCTTACACATACAGAGTGCAACTGCTGGCTACTAGATTGAAACTGGATTCATTACTGAGACTATAATGTCTCTGCTGACTGCTTCATGTGCTATACAGGCGACTGATCAGTTGAAACAGCAATTGGCAGATGAGCGAGCTGCATTGGAAAGGGAGAAGGCAGCAGTAGCAGCAGAAAAAGCCAGGTTACAGGGCCAGCAGCAGCAGCGACAGCAGCAGCAGGGTCAACAACAGCCACAGCGCAAGGGGTCTTTTGGACTGCCATCTGCTTTTGCCTGAAGATTGCTTGTTTCTTGAAGAACCAGCAAAGCTGGTGCAGTAGTATTGACAGACGACAGATGCTGTGTCAGATGACAGATGCTGTGTCGGACGAAGATAGATGCTGTTACTGTGAGTCGGGAACAGCATCTTTCTTTGAAAAGTGAGGCGTTTGCCCGGAAGAATCTCTTTGCATTGGCTACGTATTTATTGTGGGTTCTACGGGCGGTGTCGATGTTGGCGCCGCGGTGGATGCTGAATGCAGCTGCAGGTCAGAATCCTGCAATTCTACACACATTTGTCTTGCAGAATCAAAGCGATTTTGAGAGGGAGCGCGGTCTTCAAAGGCGCTGGACGTGTACGGTATGACACACCGGCGCCCGACGTTCGAGGCCAGTCCTATTTGATTACTGTACTGGCATGAGCGGTGTCTCCACGCCAGATTTTGGCCATCATTGATATCAAACGCATCCGCCCCGCACTGCACATCATTGCTTGTACAGCACTGTGCGCGCGACCCGTATGCGGGTTCAACATGGCGACGGGCATTCTCGGTGTCTGAGAAAGGAAAGTAGCCCCACTTTTGTTGCGGGTGTAGACTCGATGGCGCGTCGATGCTTTCTCGCAAAGGACACAGTTACACACGCTGATATGGAGCGGTAGCCTATGCTGGCAACGCATGTCACATTTCTCTTGTTCATACCTAGATCTCAAAACGTGTGCAGTCGGATTTAGGTGAGGCAGTGGCGATTTAGGTGAGGCAGCTAGGTCTGTCATGCCAGCAGTGAAAACTTTTTGATATGTCCTTGCTCCTTCGGCACAGCCCACCTACAGGTACCAAGAGCCTCTGTTGAACAGAAGTAAAAACTTCATAACAGTTTGTAAACATGCAAAGCGAGCAGAATCAGAGGCAAAAGCATGCCTGTTGAGCTTTCGATTCTTGTTCTATGAAAGAAACAGTTAATGACGTGGGCTTCATGACTTTATGCTTCCTACTAGTGCTTTCTGCAGTGCGCTTGCGTACACAGCCCAATGCCATTATGGTATAAGGCCGAACTGACATTACGGGCATCAAACCGAATACACACAGCCATACCCTGCCAGAATTCAGTTACACAGATGATCAGTGATCAATGATCAATCCTCAGTGACCACCAAACTCTGAAACTGCCAGCTCCAATCCATTGCAATATTGTGGCTATTCAGGGGCACGTGCACCCTTCTTCCAGAGCAACTGACACACACAAACTTGCACACCTGCAAGCTGCTGTTGTTTGTAACATATGTGAGACTCCCACACCAGTAACCCAACCCAGACAGAACTGCCTACCAGCACTTGAACACGAAAGTATTACAGCACAGGACCAACACTATACACAGCTGCTGTTAGAATGGCAGGGACACGCCGTTGGTGGCGAAGTTGGCGCCCCATGGGTTGCTGATGTGGTCGCCCAGGGCCTGCA